>JAINUG010000079.1:1630000-1707500 GCA_029706075.1 Aldrovandia affinis
ATTATTAAAGACATGACAGACAACACTGGCCTTATGTGTAAAACTCTTATCAATCAATCACATTATGTTGTGCAATGCATTTCTGACAAGACATCCATCCTGCATCAGTTAGCAGCTGGCCCAAGGTCCAAGTCCCATCTGTTCAGGTGAAGCCTAATCCAGACCAGATAATAAGACACGTGAGTAATCAGATTTAAGCATTCAATACAGTACATCTGGGGTGACAGAGGTCAATGGATATTTTGATGTCCGTACCAAAATATAAAACAAAAATAAGGGCCGTCTGAGATTTAAGAAGATACTGTTAAATTAGAAGATATTGAGGGTGGCGGATAGTGTAGCGGTCTAACGCACCACACTTTGGCTGGTCCGGTGTGGTGTGCACTGCCTGTCAGGGACGCGGTTCGAAACCTGCGTTTCTACCAGACCAGGCCTGGTCGCCAGCCCTGATCGAGCCCTGATCGGGGCGGCATTTGGCTGTCCGCCGTGAAGCACGGAAAAGGAGTCTCCAGAACATGGGTGGGAGAATTCCGTTTCGGAGGAAAGCAGAGGTTGCTGCCGACGGGTTAAAGTGAAATAAATTGAGGGTGCAATTGGCTACCAAATTGGGAGAAAAACAGGGAAAAATCGGAAACAAATTTATTAAAAATAATAAATAATAATAATAATTAGAAGATATTGCAAAAAACAACAAGATAGGTGGAGCTTGCGTTGATCACAGGCCAAGGCTTTAATTCTGTGAAACTGTACAGAACAGCACAGCCAGGATGAGTCACCCCCAGGACCTGTCATTTTCTCCCTCTTCGTCTTTGTCAGCTCTTACACAGGAGATGACTAACGCAGCTCACGTTGTACATATATTCAATTTAAACAGCCGGATGTTTCCCAAAGCTTTTCAGCTGAAGCACTTAAAGGTGATCAAAGGAGTTCAGAACGCAAGGCGAAGGTCAAAAATCTTCAGTCCCATTCCTCAATCGTAACCCAAATTGACACCACAATGAAGGGGTGGTAGTTTTTTCTGGAGGGCTGTGCGGTATGTTTCCACCAATCATCTTGGCTCCAAGCTAATCAGCTGTATACGCCAAAGCTGCTTTTACTCATAGTCGTGAAGAACAGTTTCAGAGTTTAAGATATCCAAAAGAACCTGGCATCTTGGGGTTACAAGGTGTCTACAGCTACCATTTGACGATGCCTACATGACAATGGCCTTATGGCAGAGTTGCAAGAAGGAAGCCTCTTTTGAAAACAATTCACTGAAAAAGGCATCTTGAATTCATCAAACTACATCTGAACTACAATTGGAACTGTGTCTTGTGGCCAAATAAAGCTTTTTGGACATGCACATCAGAGTTATGTTTGGCATCCAAAGCATGCAAGTAATGTTGAAAAGCACCTCATGCCTATGGTGAAACATGGTGGTGGATCTTTAATGCTTTTGGGTTGTTTTGCATCCACAGACCCTGGGGCCCTTATTAAAAGAGATGGAATCATGAACTCCAGCATGTACCAAGACATTTTGTCCAAAAACCTTGTTTCCTCTGCCAGGAAGCTATGCCTTGGCTGTAGATAGACCATCCAACGATCCTAAACATAAGAAATACGACCAAAGAGACGTGGCCATCTCAGTCTCCAGACCTGAATCCAATTGAAAATGTGTGGTTTGAACTAAAAAAAGCAGTCCACTAACATCAACCAGAGAATCTGACTACATGCTGTTTTAATGGCCAAGGGAGGAACCACAAATTACTGATAACAGGGGTGTGAATATTTATGATTCTTGATTTTTCTGGGAAAATAATAATAATTTGTGAACTGTTCGATTGTGGTTCGTGCCATTATATTCATTATTAGTAAACAATATAATTTTTTGCATTTTTTGAGCATAAAATATTAAAAAATTACTTATATAGTTTATTTTATATGATCTTCTTTGTTAATCTTTATCAAGGGTATGAATAAAAACGGAGCCTACTGAATTTACCCTGGTGATGTTCAGAGGCAGTTGTGTGGATGGTTCATGAGATCATTCGCTTGTGTGCGCGAGGGGGCTGCTAAACTGAAGCGGTCTATTTTCAAAAACTCTTAACTGCAAACTAAACACACGTGTGGTTTTTCCACGTGTGACTGAGGAAGCACAAACATTTGAGTTCATAAAGTTATCCAAGGAATGAAAAATAGTGTTGGTTTTGCTTTGTTGATTCAAGTTAAGGATTTTTCCTACTGCAGCTAAACTCTTGCAGTTCTCCCCCGAATCGTAAAATAACTTGAACAGTCTCAAGTGTACTTTCCTTACTTTGCATGTTTTTATTTTTTTTCCCATCTTTGCAGAGAGGTGGGAGTGAACTTGTTACTTAGAGGGCCTGTGCTCTGCCTACGCCATCGCTGCGCTTTATCTGCCAACACAGATGCCGGGAGGCGTGAGAGAAAAGATGCACCGTCGCGGTTCACCGTTACTGAGACGGGCGATCGCAGCGGTGTCAGGTTCTAGCCGTGACTCACTGAGCCCTGTGGTCATCCTTTCCGCAGGCCCGCCTGCCACCGCCACCGTCGCCCTCGGCCAATCTGCAGGCAGGTGAGTCTAATGCTGCACCCCCCCCCACGCACACGATCTGTTCATGGGTGGGAGGGCCAGGGAGACAGGCTGGCAGCTGACGGGAGAAGAGTTTAGTTACCCCAGCGGGAGCAAAACTTTTTACAACGTTGCAGTAACAGTATTTACATTTACATTTACGACGTATGTGTCCCCCCCAAAATGTCCAGCTATGTTGTAAATAAGCATAGATTACACTTATCTATTTTTTTCACGTTTTTGCAACCTGACAGAATCACAACAAAATTGCCAAAATCAAATTCAAATGTGTCTTTCCACAACCTTACAAAATAAAATTATTATTTGGCTAAATTGGATCTTCCTTTTTGCTTTGGCTGGCAGTAAGGGGCAATCATCACACTCATCCTGTGCTTCACTGTGCCTCTGCTACCCACTCTTCTGGACCTTCCGGAAAGTTTGGCCTTTTCTTGCTGCAGTGGGCGGCACAAAAAATCCTTTGCGTTTTGTCTGGGTCATATGGGGTCTGAGCAGGAGTGCACTCCATAAACTCTTACAGAGCTGCTCTTTTAGCGATTTTCACACAACTCTTATTTATGCCATGACTGTTACATTTACAGTTTTCACAAACTTTACAAAATAATCAACAATAATAGCATGCAATATGTAATCATACATACGCCGGGCGATGTGGGGGACAGGACAAAAGGAAGAGAGGATTCAACCTGTGAGTGCAGATTTTTCTCGTAGAAATGCGGCAAAGCAGGCTCGCTCAAGTGACCCCTTCATCAGTGGTGGCCCAATGCCGCACCGGCATCGATCAGTTTCGAGCGACACCCTTGCCTTGAACCCGCAAATGCTGGCATCTGCATTTGGCTTTGAGAGAAGCACTGAGTCAGCATTAGCCTGTTCATCCCCTTAAAGGTGTGGTTTCGCCCAGTGCCAGGGTCAGCCAAAGTGGCATGGCACTAAAGCCACCGCCTGCCTTGTTGCTGACCCCCCAGGGCAATCGGGCAGTCTCTGGCTTCTCATCAAAGGTTGCCATGACAATGTACAGAGAGCGCTCCAATAACACAGGGCTCCTCCCAGCACGTCCATCTGAGAGCAGGGGAGAAATGGAGGGGAAAAAGAATGAAAGAGCATGAGCTGGATGAGTAGATTTCTCCCAGGAAAGGAGATCGGTTTAACTACCAAAGACGGCAATTGGGACGGTCTCGGTTTGATAAAAACAGCCTGACCTACCCAGTGGGACCACGGTCATTGTTCTACGGTTCTGAGGGGGAGGAGCGGGTGAGATTACTGGCTGGGAGCTGCCCAATGAAAAAATTCATGAAAACGAATAAAACCCTTCTCACTTAACATACACTCAGGGATGGGCAAAAGTACACCCAAATGTATTTTGTTATGAAATACAAACTCTCTCTCAATGTATCTATAAACTACAGTCAAACCCAGGTTGCTTTGCAGGTGGCACAGAGGTACACATTGGAAAAATGAGGCAAGCAGCCCATATTACATATGAAATACACACTGTGAATGTATATATGTGAATGCACATATATACATTTCTACATGTAATACCTACTGCCCATCCCTGCCTACACTGCAACATGTTCCATGCAAAATGTACTGTTGGAAATGTTTGCATAGTGCACATTGTCATAACAATTTACTGTTTGCAATGAAAAATATGCAAAGTAAACCCAATATGTCAGGGTTCCTCAAGTCATGGTCCTTGTGGGCCTCAGCACTGCTGTTTTTCCTCCCTCCCTTTACCTGGGAGTCAGGTGTGAAGACACTCTGGCCAATCAATTGCATTAATTGTTCAATTAACTACCTGGGAAAAGGAAAACCAGGACCAGATTTGAGGGGAACTCTGCTATATGTCCTTACAGAGTGCCTGTATATCAGGGTTTCTCAAGTGTGGCCCAGGAAGGCCGTGATTTGAGTACCCCTGCTGCATATGCTACTGACGGGTAGGATTGCTGCTTTAATGGGTGCTGCTTGGGAATGCTTTTCATAGTAAACATGCCACATTATTCAGAATGCATTGTTCTGCAAAGCCACATGGGGTTTTTCTGGGATTACCTAACAGTTTTGTAACAGGAAGAAACATTTTTAGACCAGAGAAAAAAACGATATAACCGATTGACATCACAGCTTCTAATGTGCTGTGTTTCATGTTTACTGGCACCAATTCGAAATAAGAAAGTTTATTGGCCTTCTCATCTCATCACGAGAAACATTATATATCGTTGGCAGAGTACCCCGTTTAGCCCCAGCATAATAAACCGCAGAATGTATGCAAAACAGGGATAAAAATAAGATTTTCTTGCCAGGTTTATAAACAGTTGGGAATTCTAATTCCTCTTTGCTGACAAAACTATCTTTGTGGGGACAGTTGGCATCTAATTGTCCCTCATGCGCGTGTGTCATTTGAATCAATTGGGAAAAGCCAAGCCGAAAACAAAGGGCATCGCTTAATTGATAGCGGCTGCTGCCAACGTTGGGCGAGGGTTCACTGGTGGCTCCAGACGTGTAGTTCTAGCCTGTCTATCTGCCAGGCGATAGGAGATTGCGCTAAGCTCCCAATGGCGGCACTCGGAGAAATGGGATCAGAGGAGATGAAAAGGGACACACTGAGGGAACAGATTTTATAATGGATAGTTTGCTGATTGATTTGAAATTGCTTAACGAGCCCGGGGAGGAGCCGGAGCGGGGATCGTTGGATTTGTCGCAGCTCTTTCAGTTGGACGGTCTTTGTCTAAACGCGTGGATTCGCTGCCAGCGTCAAGAGATTTGCTATGATCCCACGTCCGTGTGCTTATCCGAGCCAGTACCCTCCAAACAGGGTTTCCCAGCCATTGATTTGCAAATATGATTTTGACAAGTGCGGCGCACAGCGCGACAACACAGAGGTTCAAAACCCAACAGTTTTATTCCGATGATTATTCTAAGGGGGAAAGCAGGCGCTGCGTCAAAATGTAAGACTGAAGAAAAAAAACCAAAGAGAAATGATGAATTATGCATTTTCTGCAAGTCTTGTTCTTTTTGGGGAAGCCTTATTCTTTCTGCCCGGGAGTGGAGTACTCAGTTTGAGTTCAGATATGACTGAGGGTCACAGCTGCGACACAAAAGTGCTGGAGCCACAATTCTTACACAGATGTTCTCTTGTGTTTTCCGAGCATGTAAATGCAGCACAGAGCACAGTGTAAATGGCAGCTAAAAGGAGATGAGCAGAGGAATGAAGATCTCCCATGGACCTGACAGCCCAGCCCAGAACTCAAAACAGGAGACTGAACACCCTGTTACAGGAGCTAGTTTACTCGTGTACTCAATGAGTATACTTATCTAACAAACCATGTAAAACTCTTATCTGAATAAGCAAAGTGTGTTCTTTCCAGTTTATGGATCTCGTTACAATTCTGGGGGGAACCCCAGTTAGGGTATTGACCCATTACAATAATCCAGAGGCACAGAGTAACCAAACGAGATAATGTTTTAGTTTACCCCCCATTTTTATGTATTTCTCCGAGGTGTCAGGTGTCACACTCATCATCAGAATCCAGGGAGAAAGGCGGGATACCACCACTCTCTCATCTCGCCACCACTCTCTCATTTTAACAAACAAAACATGTTTACCCACAATCCCTTGCTGCATCCCCCCTACATGCTTTAACTAGCAATGACAAGAAATCAATATTGTGTCCTGCCAACTATGTCGTTCCTGCTGGTCGGGGAGCCACATTGAATAAAAGCAGCCTGTTCGATGTACCCCAGACCTGGAGCCACAGATATGCAGGGGAACATAAGAGTGTTTGGAGATAGGCCATTCAGCCCATTTAAGACAGTCATCAGGCCAATTTGTAATCCCCTTTTTCAATCCCTTTGTCCCTTTTTGCTGAGCTTGCAGAGACTACTTGTCACAAGTCCATTTTTGTAACTTTTTACATTTTATACCCGCAACCAATTTAGTTGCCCTTCTTTGCACTTTTTCAAGAGCTTCCATATCTTCTCTGTCAGACAAACAAGGGCGTCTGAGTTTCCCTCACAGAGAGCCAGCAGCTCTGACAGGGTCCGACAGTCAAAGGGCAGTCGCGCATTTTAACGGAGATGGCTCACCAGTAAAATGAAACACTAAGCAGGTAGAGTCACATACATTAGCTAATGTTTCAACTCCCTACAACACTGAATCCGTGGAACAACCTGTCGCAACACCCGGACTGGTTATTATGCACCACGTCCAGTCTGTTTTATTTCGAATCCTCAGTGAAAATAAGCAGGAAATCAGATTATTCCAAACTGTAGAAGGGAGCTTTAAAAAAAAAAAAAAAAAGCAGTGCTAATGTGACTTCATTCCACAGCTGAGTGGGCTGCCACCTGCTGCATGGGAACGGGCCAATTACTCCGCACTGTCTCTAATTTTCTGATTCAATTAGCATGCGTCAGAGCGTTCCAGTTGGATTGCAAACTACTTCCCAGTTAGCTCTCTGATTAATCATTGCCCATCTGCAATCCTTCGGAAAAACTTGGTGGAACAAATCTGTGTTTTTTTTTGCCCAAGACTGCTGGAAGCTCGGCAGATCCAGTCTGTTCGGCGCTTTGAAGCTGTCATCCTATCTGGCTTTCTCAGCCACACTTCTGCGGGTCCTAGTGCTGTAAAAGGCACACTTTAAGGGAGACATTTCCCATACACACTGGCACAGGACCAGTTAACTCTACCCAAATCCTAACCTTAACCATGAGGGGGAAGAAAAAAACTGACCAGACCAGCACTCCTGGGCAACTTCCACCTACAGGAAAAGGCACTGACTAGCTTGCTACATTATTGTCATTCTTCCTGTTTCCTCAACCAAACTATGCTAGAGCTCAGGAGAGAGAGAAAAGATGCTATTGCTATATGCTATAGCAGGTTCTCTCCAGGCAGCGAGTCACAGAGTTTGGGTTTGACCCAATTTGATTACATAACAGAGCCAGTAGAAGCACTTCTCCGCATTACAGTTAATATTGCAAGTTTTACTAAGTAAGAGAAATTCAGTTAGCAAACCAGTTAATCTCACCAATCGGTCTGTAAGACTAAGGTTTAGACTGAACTCAATGCATTGTAGTACTTTTTTTAGCAGAATTTATTTTACTGAATTTATTGACTCAATACTGTAATAGTAATCCCATGTCATATTGTTGTTTTTCCATTTTCATCTTTTATTTAATATAATTGTGGTAGTCACACAGATTTATGGCAACATTGAACACTAAAGACTGAGGAGTAAGTCCATGCTTTCAGGTCAGAGTGAGTTAAGTGACTCTGCCTGGCCAGGTCACCCTGCCTGTTTACCTGACCCTCACACTGTTTCTTTCCCTGATAATAAAGCTCACACGAAACAATGCGGTAAACATAAAGAATATGGCATTATGCGCGCGTGTGATATCTAATAATGATGTATATCCCTGCAGCGGTAAAGAATGTAATTCCGATATGTCAGCTCTTCGACTTGGCCACAATTTGCATGGTTATAATAGCTTATTGACTGGCTCAAGGTTGAAGGAGACCACGCTGGCTGGCTGTAATGACTCCCCAGCACAAGTTTATTTCCCACTCACTGGGTTCAGTCACCCCAAGCTGTTTCATCAATAACCAATCTTTATACTTCTATCTCCTCTTGAAACCACAATCCAATAATGTCAACACTTTTTTTTCTTCTTTTTCTCAATTATTCCAGCATCATACAAACACTTCCCATGGAAATCAATGCAGGTGAGATCCATTAGCTAAGAAAAACCTGCTGGTCTGCAAACACACATATATTACACATATTGATTTGAAGTGCTGCTGTTCTGATTGGCTGCTGTGTTTGGTGCTCTGATGACTGGGACTGGGGCCGTTATTCTTAAAGTAAAACCTATGAATCTGTGGGGGAAATATATCCTGACTTGTGCACAGCTCTATTTGACACATTTTACCATTTCGCAACACATACAGGAACGCAAACTCATTAAGCCAGGCCAGATTATAAATAGTTCAACAGGCACCGACGGAGATTTAGCCAAGTAGGCTCTAGGAAATTATTTGCACTTTTCAAAATGAGCAGTATGAAAACAGGTTAACATTATGTTGATGACTTAATTGTCTGCAAGACACATGACACATTTCAAACAATTCATCTTATTGATAGAACAGATATGCAGGCTGATCCTGGAGGTACAATATCTTTGGGCAAATCATTTCTTGCCCATGGTACTTCATCATAGTTTAAAAAATATATATGTTTCAGATTTTCTCCCATTTTCTCCCAATTTGGTAGGCAATTGCACCTGCTATTTTCAGGTCAATCCCTCCCTCGAGGTTCGCTGCCATAGCCCTGTGACCGGTAGTAACAAAGGAGAAGTATCGTCTCCTCCGAGACGGCACTCGTCATGCTGTCGACCATAACTCCGGCACCCCAGAGCCACTCCTGTGCGCATCGAATGTCTTGTTGGCTTCCCTCCCCCTTCCCTGGGGCGGACAGCCAATTGCCATCCCCGATGGCCAGCGTTGGACGTTGAAACCACTAGACCACGCGGGAGGCCCCTACTTCATCATAGTTTTTACAAGAAAATTGCTGATGCACAGATAACTGCAAAAATAAAGGAAATACCAACATAGGTGTGCTGGGTCACCACGGGCAACCAGAACAGCTTCAAAGTGCCTTAGCATAAATTCTACAAGTGTCTGGAATTCTATTGGAGGGATGCAACATCGTTCTTCCATGAGAAATTCCATCATGTGGTGTTTTCTTGATGGTGGTGGAAAACGCTGTCTCAGGCACCACTCCAGAATCTCCCATAAGTGATCAACTGGGTTGAGCTCTGGGGACTGAGACATCCATGGCATATGGTTTACATCATTGTCATGCTCATCAAACTATTCAGTGACCAGTCCCTTATGGATGGGGGGCATTGTCATCCTGGAAGAGGCCACTCCCATCAGGATAGAAATGCTTCACCATAGGATGAAGGTTATTTTGCCAGTTAGCTGTATCTTGTGTGTCAACAACTATGACAATACTTGGCAAAACACTCTGCTGTACTGTCGTGGCCGTGACACACAGGTATTCTGTGTTCATGTCCGGTGCAGAATGACATAGATGATCACCTATATCACTTCTGTGCGAAAATGGTTTTGAACTGGCAGACAAAATAATAATAAAAAAATATAGCATTATTCAAATTTCGACTTTTTTTATTTTGTCTGGCCTTAACAGCAATAAAATAACAATTAATAACATCTGAGATGTGCACTGCAAACAAAACACTCAAACAGTGGTAATATTAATTTCAGTAAAATGACGCAATAGGCAAAAATAGGCAATTGTGACATGGTTGAAAAGGTTTTTAACATATTAATATGTACTATATTTAGTATTTAGCAGGTCCTCCGTGTTTCTCTTTCTCTGCTGATTTTGCCTTCTATATTCTCTAGAATTTTAGATGAGAGAGGATGAAAAGTTTTCCAAGTTGAAAATGCCAATAACCGTAGCTGCATCTCATGTGTGTCAATGCACCTGACCTCTCAAAGAGCTGTATTCTAAGCCAAATCCTTTTGCTGTCTTACGTCACTCAATCCCTGAGGAAGTAGAGGTAAAACCATAATGTCCTTGTTTGCCCTGACCTGGACCTCCACAAGAAGATATGCAGAAGGAGTGCAGCCACAGCACACAGACAGTAAGAGATCAGCGTAATCCATGAGCGTGCTTAATCTGTGTGCCAAACTTGAACTGCCCACTGCACTTGAGCCATCTTGCACTATAGTGGGGAAGATGTGGGTGCAGAACGCGGGCACACTGTGTCATCCGAGGTTGAGCGAAACAAGGAAGCCAGCTTCTCTTGTTCAACGTTTGTTTTGCATGGCAAATGAACCACTCACCACCTTCTGTCACCCACGAGACACATCCATGCTGCTTTTCTAATCTCTTAATAATGAAACCCTGGCAAGAATGGCTCTGGCATGCAGACCTACGCATGTCTTTGCGCGCGCGCGTTTCACAGCGATGACAGGACCAAACAGTCATCAAGTGGTGCACCGCCTCTGACCTTGTTAAACCTTGTTACCTTGATACGCTCCCATGTTCCAATCCAGCCGGACCTCTACAGTGGAGGCAGGACCTCCGGGCGATTGGGGGTCCTTTATAAGCAGCCTGCAGGCCCCTCATCCTGAGCTGCCCATGACTCCACCCACCGTCTCTCTCCACTGCACGTACACACACACACACACACACACACACACACGTCAATAGTATATATACACACACTGTCAAACTGCTCCAGAGACTGCTGATGAGGACTGACCCAACTCAGCTATGGAGTCAGAGAGTTAATAAATGAAGAAATATATATATATATATATATATATATATATATACACACACACACACACACAACTGACCTTTGACTCGATATTTGAACAATTCACACAATCAGCACACCAGACTGACCTTCGTCATCTTTAAATGGGAGAGCGCATTGATTGCCTGCGCTGTACAGACAAACATTGCGCAGAGCATGTCTGGGATGACTTGTACTGAGACAAGCAGGTTCAGCAGACTCTGCAGGGCTAATGGCTGTTATGCTCACAAGGACAAGGACACAGCTAACTACACAAAGCACTACTGTGACAAAACACGATAATCAGAAATGGGCAATGGTCATGTCAATGAAGATCAATGCAGCCTCAAACTCAAACTCTCAAAAGAATGCCAAATTGTGCAATTAATTGCAATTAGGGAGCAACGTGTTCCAGAGTCAGAAAATGTAGCTGACTTTTTGAAGTACACTTTACTGATTCACAAAGTTGAAGAGTCAACACAATCACACAAGTGTGGTGTATACCTTATGTAACACCGAAAGGACCAGCTCTTCTAACGTTGCTGGTGTTAAAAGGGTTGTATCGGGGTGTGTTATTGGTGTAGGTGTGTTATAGTTATTAAGCTACTCAGGGCAATGGCCGCCAGGTGACTCTACCCCATGACATTGAGATTAGGATTAGTGTCTCAGACAGTGACCTGAACACTCTGAACTTTGTTCTCTGAGAAAGAGAACAGCGGTGATGTACAAAGTTGGAGTCACTTTCACACCAATCAGTGAAACACAAAGAGTGCAAGAGGAGGAGTCCTGCCATATATATGTACACTGGTTCTGGGTTTTTATTAGGGTGCCCCGACAAGCAGGATGATTTTGGGGGACATTGTGGGAAAGGAAATTAATATTGAAAATAATGATGAACGGTGGTCCTCACAATGCAGGACAACTGGTCACCCTAGTTTCCCTCCATAACTTTGTAGGCTGTAAGGTGCAATACATTTGTAGATTTCAATATGTGTAGGGCTTATTTAACACTGAAACTTCACTGGCATAAAGTTGGTTGGGATCCAAAACAGGGATACGATTAATTGGGTCACAGTTGGTATACATAGACCACCAATTCTCCAATAACATATTTCAGGTCCAGTTACTTTAATGTGTCAGGGGAAAAAACAATGTTAGCTCTTACGGACACATACAAGTTGGTAAGATTGGCAGGAGATGCAATATGTGGGAGTTATATTTTCTATTCACTGCGCATTGTTATTCTGCAAGCACCTGGAAAACAAAAATGTGTGCAAACACTTAAAATTTTCCTTGACTTAAAATTATTCCGAACCTTGGCAATGCAGCTCCCCTATTAGAAAAAAAATAGCTGTGATGTAGTCATTTTGTATCTGATATCAGATTTCAAATTCAGAGCAGGAAGGGAAAGGGACAGCAAAAGGGAGAGCTGTTTATCTAAGTGGCTCTGAGCACTTAAATATTTCCCTGACAGGATATGTTGACTAGGAAGGAAATCCATGTGCAAAAACATGTTCCTGAATTCCAAGAACTATGTTCCAAGAGTCCCCTCTCTAGGAATATGACAAACTCTGTATCAAGGCAAATTAAGGTGTACTTATTTTATAAAAAAATAAAAAAAAAAAAAACATTCTGCATGTCCAGCATTCCCTGTCAGGGCCTAATTAATCTGGTCGTCTGTCTGAGCTGAGACCGGAGCTGCACGTCTCCACGGCCACCCCTCGCCCCTCGCCCAGAGGCAACAGGAGGTGCAGAGCTGGCATGTGACCAGCAGCTACACTTCGAGGCCAGGGGTCGCCACAGATTTCAGAAAATCTCCACAGACAAGGCATCAGATTAAAGGAGAGGGAGAGACTGCCCTCCAACCTCAACCCGATAAGACCCTTGAAGTCTTCTGCTGACCTAGACTTGACTCTTTCATCCGGGATGTTAGCCGCACTAATCACAGCCTGGCAGCAGCCCGGTGCCATGCCCTGCTCCCTTTAGGTGATTCAGAGATGTGCTGTAACAGCTGGTGTCAGCCTCAATTTGCACCCGCCAAGTGAGACATACTGCTTTAAAAAAAAAACTATTTTAGTCTTTCCAAAAGTAATACCATACAATAAGTAAACACTCCTTAACTCAGACAAGTTAGTGTGTGTATGTGTGTGTGTGTTGGTGCGTGCACATGCAAAGGCAAGGGATTAAGATGGCACCGTGAAGCTGAAATTTAGTTTGCAATTACTCCTTCTCAGCGAGAGCGCTGAAAGGAGACGCAGCGTCTCCACCCCATTGGGTGGAGCAGGCAGAACCCTGCCATGTCCGCTAAGATCCAGACACCTGGAGGTCAGGTCTGCGCAGAGAGAACAGGGTTCGAGAGAGGTCTGCCAATTAAACCCCTCCTGTCTGAAGCCTGACATCCCTCTCTCTTGTGTGAAGAGGTGGTGAAGCTGTCTGAATGTACCCCACTTCCCAATTCAGGGCCAGGATTCAATCAACATTTGTCCTTAACTTTAACTGAAAATGAAATGCTATTTCATTCCTTTGCAAGCACACTTTGACAAGTTAATCGATCCCCAAACGTACTTCACCAAACTGTTTGCGAAGAAAATAAGTTAACACTAATTGAATTGCCAGTCAAAGTTAAGGACACTGAATGCCATCAACATGCCATTCACATGTGATGGCATATTTACAGATTTATAGTACATGTTTTTTGACATTTTACATGTGAAATTCATGTGACTTTTCCATAAGGCTGTTCCTCATCCCTCGGAACTAAAGTAGGACAAGCAGTGGGAAAAGCATTGGGGAATGCGGGGTAACTCCCAACCCTGCCACCAACCTCCACGCCAAACAGGGGTTTCCCAAATTTACCAAGCCCAGGACTATGAATACATTTGAGTGCACACATTTTCTCTGACCCGCCCAATACTGAAATAAAGCTTGACATAAGTTTAAATATGGAATTGAAATGTTTTTAACATGCCAACACTGCATGTGCACTGCAACCAATGCAGGGTATGTAACAGGTGTATTTGACTGGGATGAATTTCAGTGGAAAGCATAGGTGGGGGCATGTAATATTGAAACAGTCATATCTGTACCCCCCAATATAAAACATCCCCTTTCATTATGCCCCCTCCCCAATATTTAATATGTGGTTTCTCCCTTGGTGGAAAGTGTACCTTGGACCCAACCTCAGCTCCTACCATTACCCACCAGTGGGTCACAACACCACTGGGGAACCACTGATGTTGAGAGAAACATTTCAACATTTCAGACATCTTCCTCTCCCTCAGCCTGATAGCAGAACCACTCGACTTGAAATGATAAGACTGGAGTTCCACAGGTATTGAGTTCCAGCTGTAATCGTAGTATGCTCTGGGGAAAGCTGTGTGTATGAGAAAAACAGCAACAGCAACACACACAGTTCATCAGAGGGCTTTCCCTCGTGGGTCAGGCCACAACCAATGCTCTGTGTGAAAAGCATAAGAAAGATGAATAGGTCAAGCTAACACGATATTGTCGGCGGATCAGAGGCAGTTGTCTAATCGAGCAGTCAAATGTGGATGCGTTGCCAAATGCACAAATAAATAAATAAATATATATGGTCAAATAAATTCCGTAAATGTGAAACACAAATTTAAGTTTCACACTGTGCATGTTTTTATTTTTTAAATTTTTTTTTTAGATTTTTTCCCATTTTTCTCCACAATTTGGAAGCCAATTATACCCTCTATTTATTTGGATTAATCCTCCCCCACAAACTCACCACCCATCTCTAAGGGACCAGCCAAATATGGGTGCGTTAGACTGCTACGCTATCCACCAGCCACACACTATGTATGTTTGTATAAACGTTTTTCCTTTTTCTCCCAAACAATAATTGAGTTTTGTTAATATTTGAGTGCCTCAATGGATACATTTTCCATCCTGGAACGTCCAAATCACTCGGGAAGACAATACAGATAACCAATAAGTATGACCAGATTTCAGTTATTAATCATTTTATAGTATCACAGTCCACCAGAAAGTTCATTAAATTATCAACAAAACGGAAAATATACACTGAAAATACACATAAATTGACACCCTTAACTGGTATGACATCTGTGTCCACTTACTATAAGTCCCCACTCTTAGATCCCAGATAATTAACAATATACAGGGTAAAACACTAAATGAATTAAATATTCACTTAACATTAATACTGTTACTAATTGATCAAACCATAAGTTAAATATAAAACTCTCCATGATATTAATACATCATTTACAAATCTTAAACTGATTTGTCCAACAACAGTTAGCATAACTAAATCCTGACTGACTGAAACTGGCCTTACGTAATATACCGTAGACCGTAGGTTTATTCAAATCACGGTCTTAGTGGGCCGAGCACTGCTGTTCTTTCACCCTCCCTTTACCTGGGAGTCAGGTGTGAAGACACTAGATAACCCTGCCGTAGATGCTGTTGTTTGTTTAACATTGATTCTGTTGATGCTTTGTCATGATCCCATAATGCTGGGAATTAGTGATCCACTGCCCTGTTAATTTGCAATCTGACATGTTAGCTTGTGAAGCTAAATCAAAATGGTGGAGGCACAGACAACTCAGCAAATGGCACAAAGACACAAAGTGTATGGAAAGGAAGAGACCAACCTGCATTTAGTGAAAGAAGAATAACATCTGTTTATTGTTACACGGAACTAACCATGACACAGAATGTGACAAACACATTGCTATACCGCATAGGAACAAATGGGACAGAGTTATGTGGGTTTATTTACATGCAACTGCACAAAAAAACATAGTGAATTGTTCTATGGTTGGCATGTAACGATGTGGTGTTATGCACTCCCTACAGAAATGTTTAGGTAAACATTTAGGTCAAATTGATATAAGGTGTTATTTCATTCTCTATGGGTAAAGTTCACTGTTAGTGAAAATGCAATGGGTCAAGTCACAAAACAGTACAATAAGTGGGGTGTTATTGTGAAATATGCCAACTCAATGTCTGTTGTTTTAGTTTTAGTTTCAGGCTTAAAAATATGAATACAACCTCCCGGGTGGTCTAGCGGTTACAACATTTGACGCTAGACACTGCAACCAGGGTTTTGATTCCACCAGCCACGCCAGAGTTGGCTCTGGCCGGGAGTGCCACTAGGCGGCGGCAATTGGCTGTCCACCCCAGGGAGGGGGGAGGGAAGCCGACATGAGTTTGCTGCGTATAGGAGTGGCTCTGGAATACCAGAGTTAGGGTCGACGGCTTGGCGAGTGCCGTCTTGGAGGAGACGATACTTCACCTTTGTCACTGCCGGTCTCAGGGATACTGCAGCGAACTCACAATATGAGGTGGGGATTGACATGAAAAAGAGAGGGTGTAATTGGCTACTAAATTGGGGAAGAAAATGGGATAAAATCAGAAACAAAATTGTATTATTATTTTTTTAAGAATACAAATGGGGCTGGCGGATAGCGTAGTGGTGTAACACAACTGTATTTGGCTGGTCCTGTAAAAGTGCAAGCTCAAGTTTCATCTCAAAGGAGATGGTTCAGCCTCGGAGTGCAGCTTGCCCCTTAAAGATGGGCAGCGAGTTTGTGGGGGAGGGTTAATCTAAATAAATAGAGGGTATAATTGGCTTCCAAATTGGGGAGAAAAACAGGGAAAAGTCAGAAGAAAAAAATAAAATAAATAATGAATACAAAATAATACTGCACAATGCACTACCTAGGTCTTGAGCACCTTTTTAAAAAGCTTTGAACGATTATCGTAAGTGTCCAGCGTACATTCCTCCATATCCCCATGGCTTGGGCTTGTAACCTTCCTGCTGTTATCTAACCTTCAGTGTTGCTAAGCAACCCATTTGCTTTTAAAAAGTATTAATAATAAACTGTTTGAAAGCAGGTGCCAGGAGGGTACAGTTACGAGGGGGAAAAGCCTCAGAGATAACACGGTGAGATCAACGAGGGGACACACAAAGGCAGCACAAAGGAATCCCAAAGCTTTTTCCCTCAAAAGGCCGCGGATACATTTTTACACCACCTTCTGTGAATTAGACTGGAAGCAAAAACTAAACTTGCACACTTATTACAACCGATGACCTTATACTTAGCCAAGACCACCCGGGAATTCACAGAGCCCAGACCTGAGCCAGGCTGAATGTAGTTTCATTAAATCACCGGTGTGTGGTACAAATTGAGTTTTGGGAAACAATGGTTAACAAATTAGTGTTTATTTGATATATATACACACAACATTAGCACAACAACAAGAGCAACCAATGTGGGGAAAATATACAACCCCCCCTTCCCCCTTACCTCCTAAAAAATAAAACATGACAGACTACACTCTTCCCTGCTAGTGTCACTTCATTTATGGAGTCATCCCAGGGATCCTGTGTCCTGCCATGACAAAACCAACAAGGTCTTCAGTCTTCACTAAGTCAAGGCAAGGTCCGTCAAATGGATCAGATCTTTTCTGAGTCATTTGACAAAAATCTAAGGCGTTCACCTCCTTTTGCCCCAGATCATCTGTGCCACCCCCAAAAAATTGCAAAAATGTTTGCAGGGTTTAACTAGTCCGTGGCTTTTCAATGCACAACATTAGTTCATAGTACATCGAGTACATCAGCACACTAGGTCCACAGTCGACATGTCATGCTGCCTCATGGTCAATGTCAGACTTATGGTTCAGTGGTGCAGCCTCCAATGTGTGTGATATTGGTGAACTTTTTTTATTTTTATTTTGATGTGTGGCTTTTGCACAGTAGTACGGTTGGTAATTGGGTCTGGTCAGTGATGAATAGACGAAAGCCTATAGACAGCAGCCTTAGAATTGCATCAATATATTGATTTTAGGAGGCACAGAGTCTGACGGCTGTTTGTACCGTGCTCGAAAATCAAAGGAAACACGGAGCACAGTGACTCAGCTTATACCTGACTTCAGGGAAGCAGAATGGTTTTTGGCCTCCGCTTTTATCAGGCTGAGGGATCGACGCAGCATTGACTGTCAGCACTTTTTAAAATTTTGATTTGTTACCTATATGGAATAAAATGAATCTTTTACTTTAAATGTAAGGATTTTTTTGTATCATTATTAAACATTTTTCCTTCTCGAATAAAAATGAAACACAAGCACATATTCAAAGTATAAGCCTTTAAAATGCAAACCCACCACTAAATAGATGGTTAATTTTTAAACAACGCGAAGCAAAGTCCTGTTCAATGTGGATGCAATTACAGCTAATTGCCAGCTGGTTTTTAGATCCTTGTAATAAGGTCTGACATGTAATCAAAGTTTAGTTACACATTAACTTCGTTTTGTTAACAATTTAACACTGTTTGTGTCGAACACTTTTTCTCATTTGGGGAGAACAATTAAGTTCAGCAATGATTAATCACCAAACTGAGTGTAAGATTTCACACTGAGGTTTGTCTCTCTGGCACTTTTGGTTTGCTGTAAAAAAAGCAGAACAAGATTAAAACAACATGTTCCCTGGATGAAGTCAACAGCTGCACCCGAAAGAGCAGATTGAGCCCACAAAGTTCAATCGAAGAGAGGATATTTTAATATCAAAAATCAAGGAACTAACTGCTAATGAAGCACATACTTTTGCTATGGATGTGCCGACAAATGCTTTTTTCAGGACTTTCAGCAAATCCTGGTCCATAGGTGTCATTACTCAGTAGTTTTAAACCAGCCCATCAATCAATCAATCAAAAGTTAACTTTTTGAGATTTTCCTCAGGTCACAAATTCTGTGTGTAAAATAGTATCGCAACCCAGTGGCTCTTGCGGATAACCTTGTTCCTGAGCCGTTAGTTATTATTTTTCTATGGTTTATATGGTCTCTGATTTTAGCGGTGGGATTTGAAATAGGGAGGTTGGGGGCCTGCTTCTCTTCAAGGTTCGGGGAGCCACCCAGCCCCTGGCAGCTCAGAACAGGGCGGTTTGGTTTGGATGCGAGCTCCAGCCTATCTGCATATTTGGACAGCGTTCAGAGCGCTTGCAGCTGATAAAATTTGGTGGTCTTTCAGCCAGCTGCTTGGTGCTGTAGCTGTGACCTTCCTCTAAGGATCCTTTTGAAAAGCGAGATGGGGAGGGGGGCGAGGGGGGCTGGGAAATCTCCCCTGGCATGAGGGGCGCGGGTCCAAGTGTTATCACATGGAAACCAGTAAAAAGAGACATCAACAGCGCCCTGGGCACTCAGCTTCACAGGCTGCTAAGAGGAGCAGAATGCGCCCCCCCTCGCACAGCCCCTCCCAACAGTACAAACACTGCCATCTCCGTGCACACCACACACACACACACACACACACACACACACACAAACTTGTTCACCATCTCTCTCTCTCTCTCTCTCTCTCTCTCTCTCTCGCTCTCTCTTGCCCTCTTTCTCTCTCCCCCTCCCTCTCTCTCTCCCTCTCAAAATTACATTCAAATTCAAATCAACTTTACTGGCATAGCATAACACTGTTGTATTGCCAAAGCACAAACCAAATAATCATAACAGCATAATCGATAATTGGGAGTAGTAATCACAACAGGAATAGTAATAATAATAATAATAATAATAATAATAATAATAATAATAATAATAATAATAATACTAATACTATTATTATTATTATTATTAATAATAATAGTAATCATCATCATCATTATAATCATCATCGTCATCATAGCCCCCTCTCCCTCTCCCTCTCTCTCTCTCTTTCTCTTTTATTCCTCTCATCTTAAAAAGGATATTTAAATAATAAGCATCTGCAGAGGGCCGAGGTGGCACGGGGGACAGGTATAATGAGACGAGATGAACTGTAAGGGCAGGGAGGCCAACACAAGGCAGTCATGTGACCTGACAGCCAGGAGCGTTCTCTCAGCCGGAGTGGCTGAGGGGCGCGGCCCCAGACCCCAGTCACACCCTGTCACAGGGACCTGAGACCGGAGACAGCTGTGGCGTGTACGCGGCGAGCAGCAGTGCACCCGGGGTCACTGCGTCTGGGAGGAGAGGGACCAGGGGGAAGCGTCCATGCTGTCTCACCCTTGTTGACCCCCCTGAAGCCTGCAGTGTGGCTGGTAGACTGATCAGAACGTTCCGCCAAGACAGGGCCCTGCTCTCATTAGGGTGGGTTCACACTGACAATAGGGTATGTGTCAAAAAGTACTTCTGCCACTGTTTTCAATGAGAATTGGGGCGTTCACGCACCAGGGAGACCAACGTACGTTATTGCATTAAAATAACGCTCTGTTGTCCGTTAAAAATGTTCAACAGAGTTGAACTTTTGACAGAGTGCCCTCTGATGTAGTACCGCGTTAGCCAATGGGAGACGGTTTAGAGTGGGAGCTGGAATTCAGTGGGTGGGCTTTCAGTTATTTGTCATTTGAAACGATGGCTGGAAATGAAAAGATGGATGCCGCTGTGAGCGTTCACCCGGAGCTGTTCGATTTATTCAGACAGAAAATATAAAGACAGCTCATGGCAAGCGTTGAACTGGCACACTGTCACCGTGATCACAGGTCTCTCAGTTTAGTGACAAAGTATGTGCATTTATTTACCTCACAAACAATATTAGGCTAACTAGTTATAGGATATGACAGGTCAGGAAAAGGGAAAAAAACCATTATACGTTACAGATTAAAAAAGCATTTGTGTTGACTTATTTTTCCATGAAAATAAATATTGAAACATAAAAAAAAAGAGTTGTGTTGAGGTAGCTTAGGTAAAGTTAGCTACCTAGGTAACATAAGCATATTGGCGAACTGCTAACACATATACATCAAACGAACAACATATACCAATGCGTCAATATACCCTATTGTCAGTGTGAACCCACCCTTAATGCCTCTCCACTTTCCCTCTGTCCCCATGACTTTAAGCTGTGATGTCACAATGGATACATGAACGATCGCTCTCTGATAGGTCGGCTGTCGGAGCGGCCCAGTTTCCTCACATAGTCCAAAAAAAAAGTTTTAAGCTCATCACAATCTATATCTTGCCCCGTGTGTGTGGCCTGCAGTGGACTTCCAAGTCACTCAGGGCACATTAGTGGCACACACACTGGTTCACGGTGACCCTATAAAGGTATGGTTGGATGAACTTGACAAAGAAAAGAGCCACAGACAGCATGTGTAAACAAAAGTTAGCTCTCTTCGGGTCAAGATCAATTCAGAGGGCAAATAAACTCTGAACTAAAGTAAAGTTTGTTGCCCAATTAAAGACCCTCTCCTTACAGTTTATCCCACTCCTAGAGATAGCTCCCTAGCTATGACTGAAATGTGTGATGCTCTCAGGCAGCATGTCTCACTGCCTTGGAGGCAAACGCTCAGCCCCCCCCCTGCACCACATACAGCCCCTGCCCCGCCCACCTCACCATCACCCAAGGCCTGACCCCCCCCACTGAACATATCACTTCTCCTGCCTCCTGACAGAGAGCAGGGAGGTGCAGGCTGTCTGTCCCCCATCACCCAAGGCCTGACCCCTCCCCACCACATGAGACACCCTGGGTCGCGTCACCCCTCTGTCTGCCTGTCAGGCGCCCTCGACCCCCCCCCCCACCACAGCCGCAGCCCACGAGGGGTCACCCTCGCCCTCGCCCACGAGCTGAGCTCTCAGGATCTCGCCCCTGCTCCGAGCTCGTACGTGATTGGCGGACAGACAGCGCATGTCTGTCCACGCACATCGACACACAAAGACACGGCACAGCCTCCGCCTTGCTAGCAGAGCCTCCATCTTACTGGCACGGCTCGTGCTTCACCAACGCTGCTCTGTGCTTTTACCGCCTCTCTGAGCTGCCCGTATTTCCCTGCAGCAACATCTACCATGTCATTCCTTGCATGACAAAAATATAATTACAGAAAATATATGCCTATTGTGTATTATAATATATAGGCCACTCATATTTTCTATTACATTTATATTTATACTATATATACAGTATATCTAAGCAATAAAAACATTCAAACTATTTTTATGGACTGTTATTTTAGTTCATTTCCACTCTCACTTTTTTCTGGAAACATCCCTTATACACAAGAGTTGAAAAACAGATATCAGCATTCACTCCCAAACATCAACAAATGTTTTGTTTGTGCATATGCTTGTGTGTACAACACAAATGTCACCATGCAGCACTGCTTTCAAATAAATCATTTATCCTGCTAAAGAAATGAAATTGAAATAAATAAATCAATATAATTCCAGGCTCCGGTGCTAAAGTTATTTGGGCCTTAAACCTGTCAATTAGCCAGCATAAATAAATAATGACATGCCAATATAAAAGAGGGAAAAAAATCATGAAGCGTATTTTGTGACTCCTCTGGCTGTGTTGGGCATCTTGCTGTCTGTCATCGGCAAGGAGGGGCTTTGAATGCAGCATCAAGTGTGCCATTGTGTGTCTTTAATTCATTCAGTTTGGAAGAAGATGTCAGCTATGCTATAGCGTGTGAGTGAAAGAATTTCAAAGGCTCCAGTTGCCACCAATGAAGACGTGGGAATGGCCTTTCTCGGTAGTCCCCACTGTTCTCTGACAGAGGAGAGCAATATTCATTAGCGTTGCACAATAATAATAATAATAATAATAATAATAATAATAATAATAACAGCAGTAGGAGTAGTAATTACCATATGGTTGAATTAATCTTGCCATTTAAATTATAATTATAATTATAATTCCAATGGTATTTAAAAGAGTATTGTATCAGTATAAGTTCCGCAAGATCACCTTTAGATCCAGACGTTTGGATTAAGTTCCTGTTCATTAACAAGATTGTATCACCTGCATTTTAACCATTTTAATCCTAAACTACATTGTTTTCAGTGATGACTCAGAAGACACAGACACCAGCGATCAATATAATTATTATCGCCTGCAGACTTATTTCTGAATGCAGTGCTGGAAAGAGGAGAGAGAGAGAGAGAGAGAGAGAGAGAGAGAGAGAGAGAGAGAGAGAGAGAGAGAGAGAGAGAGAGAGAGAGAGAGAGAGAGAGAGAGAGAGAGAGAGAGAGAGAGAGAGAGAGAGAGAGAGAGAGAGAGAGAGACCGTCTTTGTTTCTCTGTCTCAACAAAATGAGAGCCATCCACCGAGGCCCAGATTGAGTCCACAGTAATTATAGAGCTCACACTCACACTCCAATATAAATACAAAAACTCAGAAATAACATCCTTAATCTTCACGCTCCATTATAGAATGTGCAAGGGCATACAGCCGGTGATCTGTGTCTTTAGAAAATTAATCATAATAACTAACACTACCATGGCCATAATCCGGACCATGATGATAATGGATGACATCGCTAAACTGAAAGTCCCCTCAATTCATTGTTCTTCAGTACAGTACGCAGTACCTCACACCATATACACAATGCAGGTATCAGCAGTGCACAAATCAGGTATCTCACTGGTGTATAAATCATTGTTAATCAGAGCCATATGGCAGTGGAGGTAGACAGTCCTGTAGGGGCTTTAGGCAATGATGGGGCTTAGCGGGGCGCTAACTGCTATCATAATCACTGTGCATGTGGATAGAGACACAGCGGCAGGTGTTGGGCAGGGCAGGGGGAGTCTGTTTACCTGAATGGCACTCTGGTGTGCTCTCTTTCTCTCTCTCTCGGATTCGGATTTGCCTTCTCGGCATGGAAATGCACTGTGATACTGCCAAAGATACTAATTTGTTCAGATTAATATAAAAAGAATACAAAATGAATAACAACAAATGAACAGTAACATGAATGGTAACAGTAACAATAGCATAGCAATAATCATAATATGATTGATTACGAACACTTTAAAATAATATGTTGTAAGTATTATTATTGATTTTGTTTTCTAACAATGGCCAATTAACTCATTGATGTTAAAAAAAAAAATAGATTAGGGACACATTGTTTCTTTAACTCATTGATGTTTAAAAAAAAAAAAAATTTGATTAGGGACACATTGTTTCTTTCCTTCCTCCCTCTCTCTCTCTCTCTCTCTCTCTGACTAGCTGTACTTGTTAAAGTAAGTTCAGACTAATGTGATGTCACTGCACTGAGCCGTTATTCCCCTTGTATCACCTGTTGCATTGCACAGTGAGCCCTGACATGAACCCTCTCACCCTACAATCCTAAGAGCCCGTTCCCTACTTTCTGCACAGCAGCCTGATATGGCAATGAATCCAGCTCTCAGACCTCATACACTCACGCCACAAGAAATCCTACTTAACCTTTCCATTCCTGCAGTTTGACCTGGCTTACACATAGCTGTGGCAAAAAAGAAATGTCACTGAAGTGTGTGTGAGTGTGTGTGCTTGTCGGTGTGGGTGTGCATGTCTGGTGTGAGTGTGTGCGTGCGTGTATGTGTGTGTATGTAGATGAATATGTGTATGCATGTGCGAATTATATATATACTGTATGTAAATGTACACACTTGTTGTCATATAAAAGATGTATGACCCGGTCCCTAGCAGTAAAGTGTTTAGCTTTTTCCTGACTTCCTCCCTTCCCTGGAAGAGAACCCCAGTTCAAAAAGAACGTGTGATCCGGCTGTGCTCCATTAGGACAGGTACAGTGAGGTTCAAGGAGGCTAAGCGGGACCCACTTTACACACCACCGCTGCAGCAGTTCTGCCCTAATTAAGAGGATGAATAAGACTTTAACAAAGAAGGAGAGAAAAGAGAAATAACCGTTTCCATTGTCAGTTTCCAACAATTGAACTTGATAGCAAGGGCTGCTATGACAGGCAAAAGTTTTTTCTTCCAATTTGGTTGCCAATTATACCCACTATTTATTTCAAATCACCCTCCCGCACAAGTCCGCTGCCCGTTCTCCGGTTCGAGACAATTTCCCGAGGTCGACGATGATCCGCCTCCTCCGAGATGGAACCTGCCCACCTACTCTTTTACAGGGACGCCCCTTCCGCTTCCTTTACGAACTCGTGCCGGCTCACCCTCCCCCCCTCCCCTAGGGCAGAAAGCCAAAGTATGGGTGCGTTCAACCACTACGTTATCCGCCAGCCCCATCCAAATGTAAGTCTTTTAACATGGCCAGGTATGTCACATATCTGGCAGAGAGATCCCCTGTGGACCAGACAAACAATACAACATCTCTTTTTGCGAGTGACACATTATACATCAGTGCACTTTTCAGCTGTGATCAGAACAGAATGAGACAGACACAAAGAGTGACAGACGGACAGCAACTGCTCATCAAATAACTACATAAATAGATTGCTTTTATATGAATGGGGACTGTCGGAAAGAGAGAGTGTTAGCGAGAAAGACAAAGAACGAGAGCTTGCTAATAATTCTGTTTCTGACTCATATTTTGTGAAAAGTGCTTTCAGCTGTGAGCAGCCAGACCGGCAAAGCCTATCAAAACTTCAACTCCTCCTACGACTCCTTTTCTCATAGGAAAAAATATGTTTCAGGTGTGCTTCTTTATACTTTTTCCATTTTATTTTGACCTTTCCCTGCCTTTAAAGCCTTCAGCAGAGAGCCGCAGCTGTCACTTTTCCAACACACCTCACTGAACGCCACTGGGGTACGGTAGCCCCCACCTGCCAAAAAGTCTTCCACAAGTTTTTTGGTTGAAAGGGAAGGACTTGCTGAATTGCTTCATGGCCAGATGAAGAATTTTGCTCGGATGCTGGGGAAGATCCACTGCTGCCGATGACAAGCGCCCCTGGATCTCCAATGACCACATCACTGAGTCAGCAGCTCAGTGTGTCATCTCATCCTTACGAAGAGAAGCGGTACTCTGCGAGGCGTCTGTTCGATGGACGCAGACAACGCACAGCTCAGGCGGTCTGGGGAGCAATAGAGGGTCGCGTGCGTCCTGGGGAATGCCGTAGAGACGGACGTGCGTCCAAACAACCTTGAGGAGTGAAGTTTTTTGCATTGTTGCCACATGCAAGCGTACCTCACCTCATCTCATTCTCTTATCATCCTTGCCTTGTATAAAGATGAGTGTTTGTACCAATCTCCCCGTCACAAACACACACACACACACACACACACACACACATGCTAGAAATCTCTATCATACGCCCCTTCTGTTGCTTGTCACCGGCTGACAATGCACTGGAGGAAGAGGCCAGCAGCGGCGTCGCGTCAGTCCGCTTTATTGGCACACGGCTGAACCTCACAGTAAATCAATGTGTCCACAGGCATTTGAATACATCTTCAAACCCCCGTTAAATTAGAGGCCGAGTGTATGGAGATAAATGGATTCTATTAAGGCGCTAAGGACTAATATATCACCCAGCTGATAAGTGCTCCTAAGGAGCGTCTTCTAGGGATTTAGCAGACAGAGACAAATATCCCCCCCCCCCCTCGCCCAAACATGCCAAAACGCTTTCAACGTCTCAGCTGGGCCTGGGGGCATCCGAGTCACCCTTTTAAACTCAGGGAGGTGTCAGTCAGAGTGGTTCTGGCAAGCCAAAGGGCTAGTCCGCGTTAACTGCTTATTACAGAGCCGAAGGAGGCGGGCGACGTCGGCAAAGAGAAACGGCTAAATAGATTAGTTTAATAACCTGCTCAGTCACCGCGTTGATAAATAATATGTGGCACTCCAACGGCGTTCCAAGGAACCTGATGATGCATTAGCCCTGTGTTTTATTCTCATTTGTGCGTCGTGGTAACTAAGCGCGGAGCTCTGCCTCGCGGCGCGTATTTTAATGTCAGACACTGATATGTGCGCACGTCCTGCCATTAGGCGTGTAACTCGTCCTTTGCTCCCCTAGCTTTGCATTTTTGTTTTCGAACAATTGTCATCCCCTGTTTTTATTTCCGTCTGTGTCTGGTATGCCAAATGTTTTCTGAGCGCGTCCCTTCGCTGCAACGTCCTCCGTCAGGGCACACACACACTGTTTTGAAGCGCATTGCGCCAGCTACCACTTCCTTTGACTCTGCAGTCCACCAGCTGAGCTGCGCAGAGAAGGGCATTTCCTGAGCAGCTGGCGCAGGCAGACTGTGGGCACATCAGAGCACAGAATCAGTGCACAGAATCAGTGCACAGAATCAGTGCACAAAATCAGTGCACAAAATCAGTGATTTAACAGGACAAGCCACCTGACAGCCAGTGACTGCTTTTATGTGCTTTTTTATTTACTTATTAATTAATTTAATTAAAATACAGTTGAATTTTCACAAAGTGCTGGAACATGGAACGTTTTCCAGAGGAAGTCGAAAATTTGGGGGGCAAAGAAGAAGAATGATCCCCTGACCCCAGAACACTCCCGCGAAACAGTGGAAAAGAAAACATAGCAGAATATAAACTGAGGAAAGCTTAAAAAATGAAAACATCCATCAGTTTGCTACATAAATACAGAGACTCTTCAGGTGGGCGAGTGTGGGGGGGGAGCTGCAGGCTCAGGGTCTTCCTGTACAATGACACAGGGTGGGCTGAAGCAGGAGGGATGCTGATTCATGGCACCCTCTAGCTCTGTGTGTCGTAACAGCCTGAGGAATGATTCTTTGATATAGCTCAAAACTGGAGACATCTCCCCGGAGAAGTGAACTTTCCGGAGGTATAGGAGTTTACAGAAAACATTTTCTGTTCCTTCTCTTCTCCAAAGGCTGGTGCTTGGATACCCACAAGAATTGCATGTGTTCTTTGGCAACAACAATGTGCATTTATGTTAAATTTGATCTTGAACCGGTTTCTAGATTAGAGCTTCCTGGTATTTTTTAAGCATACACCTGGTGGATCACAGGCTTATGTGTTAAGTTTATATGTGGCTTTAGCGAGACGTTTGAGAATTCAAATTGTTCATCCGTGAGCCTACGCATGATACCATAGCTGTTGCTTATTTCGCATTGAGAAGCAAGGAATTCAAAATCTTAGAGCTCTGTGAAACATTTGCAAAGACAGGAAGACTTGAAGACTTGAAACATGTGGAAAATGTCCACCTGCGTCAGCTTGGAGTCCACATCAAACACATAGAGCTGGGGATCTCTTTCTGTCTTCCCCACACCTGCACTTTGGACTTCAGTAATCACTCATTGGCATTTTCCTCTCCACAATGTTCCGTATAGCTATGGTTGCTAAGAGACGTTGGAACTCAGCGGAGATCCCAGAGAAACAACAAATAATACAGCGAGCAGTCCTAAATCCAACTGCAGACCACAGCGGAATCTTGAACCCTGCCAGGCTCGCCTGCACTTTGACTATAAGCAGCCTCGTGCTGTAAAATGAGATAATTGCCTGACACAAACCACACGGAACCTTATTTTAGATTAACGTGAAATGGGAGTTTCCCAGGAAAATAATTAACCGCATTTAGGGGTGGATAGAAACAACACCATGAGAAAATGAACCCCACATGGGCGTAATTGTGGAGAATAGTACAGGCTCAGCTTGGACCACTGCTACTACTGCCCAGAGCTGCTGGCCCAGCTGAGAAAACCTTCTTAATTGACAATAATTGAAGCAGAGGCAGAGAGAGCGAGAAAAACGTAATCCTACAGGAGAAGGATGGAGACATCTTGGGGCTGTTGTTAAAAGTTAAGTGGAAGGATAAACTTTTCACTGTGTTTTATTCTCAGTTTTTCCAACGTAAAACAGCACTATTAGAAGTCAGGGGAGACTTGTCACTGATACCCAGCCGTAAATAATAATAGATTTAGCAGAAGTTGAGTCTGAACTCTCAATGAACTTTTTTTTCCCTCAACATTTTCCAGGATACAATTATTTCAATGTGTTAAGGATAATTTATTATAATAACATTTTCAGGTTGAAAAAACATAAATTGGATGTGCAGCTTTCCTTGTTTTCGCAGGTAGAGCTACTTTAATATTTCAAATGAACCAACCAATTCTAAACAGCTAGTTATATTCATCAATCCACTGGGAACTCAAATAATGAAATTACAGTTGATGAAAAACAGAAATTGGATAAAAACAATAATAGCATATATGTATTAATTGTGATGGCCAAAGTTGGTCTGTCACTGTGCTCATTAAGAATTTTCCAGTGTTCATAAACAGATTATCTCTTATGCCGTCGTAATTAGGGTAAGACTGGTGGTAAATTATGCCTAATTCTGTATTTATTCTGAGTAAAACATATATTGATAAATCTTTGCTTCGCTCTGTGCTGTTGTGTTTGCCATTCAGAGAACAGGGCAGCTCTTCCCTGTCTCGCTCTGGGTGGGTTCACTAAAAAAGACCCACATAGGGTGAGGAGTCACAGCTTGACAAAGGCAATGGACTGGCCAACTCCTCACCCCGGCTGGCCCTCACTCCGACATCCTCCAGGATGAGACAACGTGGGCTTTTCCACTCTGCTTTGAAGCCTGGTCTTCATGTCTGCTGCCTCCTTTGTCTAATTGCAGGAAGGAGGCCATAAGCAGCAACAGGCAAGGGGCATTGTGTGTGTGTGTGTGTGTGTGTGTGTGTGTGTGTGTGTGTGTGTGTGTGTGTGTGTGTGTGTGTGTGTGTGTGTGTGCGTCTATGTGTGTGCACCTGTGTGTGTGTGTGTGTGTGTACGTGCACATATGTGTGTGTGCGTGCACACATGTGTGTGTGTGCGTGCATGTGTGTGTGTGTGTGTGTGTGTGTGCGTGCACATGTGCGTGTGTGTGTGTGCGTGCATGTGTGTGTGTGTGTGTGTGTGTGCCTGCACATCTGCGTGTGTGTGTGTGTGTGCCTGCACATCTGTGTGTGTGTGTGTGTGTGTGTGTGTGTGTGTGTGTGTGTGTGTGTGTGTGTGCATACAGGCCTGAAAGCTGTTAAGGTCACATGCATTTATGAAGGTAATTCTGCCTCTCTTCCAGCCGGCGGCACGGCCTGTGGTGATTTATCACCGGCGGCAACCCCGGGAGCAATGCGATGACTTCCTCTTCCTCTGGCGGCGCGGGGCGGCGCGCCACGTGCACGGGACAATGGCAGGGAGAGGTCTGTGCTCGCGGGGGGTCGTCGAAGGACTGCTCCGGAAACGAGATGAGCGGCGAGCTTTCCACAGGAACATCAGAGGGGGGGGGGGGCAGGAAAGGGAGAGGGAATAAGGGAATACATATTTACTGACACAGCCGAAAAAAAAGGGTCAACACCTACTGGAGACAAAGGGCGGAGGCTGAGGGGCGGCACGCCAGGAAGCATGGTGGTGCTGGGGGGATCATAAGAACAAAAGGAGCATCACTCACATGCTATTGCTGGACGGACACTCCTTCATCTCGCCCCTCCGCCATTTTTATTTTTATTTTCTTTAGTGAAGGGAAATTTGAATTGCTGCTACAAACCAGAACGGCACTTTAGTCTCCAAAACATGGATGTGTAGAAAACATGTAAGGTAAAATATTAAGCAGATGAACAAATATATTTAAGCAAATGGGCAGAATGTTTCTGCACCTATCATGTTTTGTTGTTTTTTCCAGTGAAGGGAAATTTTAACCACTGCTTAAAACCAGGAACACACTCCAAAACAAGGATGAGCAAATACATTTATACAAATGGACAGAATACTTTATTTCTCCTTATCGATCTGCTCCCACAAATTGTTTTATTATGTGAAGAAAAATTCAATTACAGCTACAAAACAGAACCACACTGAAACAGGGATGTGTGTAAATCGGACCGTGCAAAATATAAATAAGATAACGAAATAGATAAGATAAACAAATCTATTCATGGAAATAGATTAGGTATTGGGAAATGGTTTTATTTCCTTAAGCTGGCCTCCTTATTAATTTGCTCCTACCATGTGTTGTTGCTTTGTTAATTACCGCTGAAAACCAGAAACACACTCTGGTCTCCAAAACAAGGATGTGTAGAAAGTGTACAACGCAAAATATCAAAGTGGACAAGTGAATCTATTTATAGAAATGGACAGAATGCTTTATTTCCTTAAGCAACTCTCCTTATTGATCTGCTCCTGACACACTGTATCTGTCTTGTCTTGTGGTTGAACAGTCAGAGGGTGTTCTTGGTTCCAGCCCACTCTCTCCCCCTGTGGAGTACACAGCCCATTCCAGGTGCCCTGCCCTGTTGCCCTGGAATATAGTTGCCCTTTTTCTTGTCCATCAGACAGGTGCCCTCCTACACATCGACACAGAGGAATCAAGCTGCTCTCTCACACATCTGCTTACACTCCTACTCAGAAATGTCACTTTAATATGGCTTCACTTTCCTTGGGAAGCTGGCCGATTAGATAGACTGGTTCTACGCAACATGATAAATGTAAGTATGCTTATCTATTTATTTGATATGGCTCTGCAAATGGATAATTGTGTTGTAAATCCATGGGTTTATGACAATCAATGTGTAATGGCATAGAGGAAGGAAACAGCAACACTACACATGTAATGGCACATGGAGCACAGTTCATGGAGCTCAGTTCATCCACTGTACTTGGGCCCAAAAAATGTAGGTTCAAATCCCCTGGCTGTTTTCCTTTTGGTCCGTTTTAAACAGATTAAAAATAGCTAAACAGGATAATAAAAATAATAAAATAATAATAATAATAATAATAATAATAATAATAATAATAATAATAATAATAATAATAATCATCATCATCATCATCATCATCATCATCATCATCATCATCAACCTCATCTTAATCACACTGACAGTAATAAATTATTACCACTAACAAAGTCAGTAAGTGTACACAGAGTGGGTGTTTCTGTTTGGCCTTGATCAACTGCAAAATCTTACAGCTTTTATTCTATCCACATGCAAACAACAGTGCAGACCATGGAAAAAAATACTTACGACAATCTCACCTTGAATCATTTTAACTTGTACGAGACTAGATCCAAATGAATGAAAAATGATACATTAACGCAGAAAAATATACGATATATAACAACTATCTTGGTTGATCCATAACAAAACTGGAAATGTGTTATTACTGGAATTGTTGTGATTGTACCATTTAAGATAATACATTTTCATTGAAATAGCCTTTCAATGTTGATTAATCATCAAGTGTTAACTCCATACATCCACACATAGTGTTGCATACATACAAACAGACATGCACAGTTTATAAATGAGTGAATTGTATTTGTTCACATATGTCATAGTGATATATTTGATTTGAATGCTCAAATCGAATATGAAAGCCTACACTAAGTTCTTGTTTCATGCTTATTTTTGCTAACTTTTGGAAATCAGTGCTTGATGTGAATCCCCCCCCACCCCACACACACACAAAGCTCTGATCAACCCTCGCTAAAATATCCAGAGCAGACCAGCGACGGCACACAACTTCACAGGAAATAGACATCAGCACACCGGCTGCTCCTGACAGAACCTTCCTCTGGGCAGCTGAAAGCGGATTCTCAAGGGAAGTTTTTTTTTTTTCAACTTTCGATCACACCCTCCTGTCTCCGGGACAAAACTTTTACTGGGAAAATTGCTAATTAATGTCACAAAAGACTATTTTCCGGCACTTATCAGCTCCCGTCCTCTTTACACGAGTGCTGCAGGTTTTTTTTTCTCCTCCGCCACAAGGTAAATGCTGCTCGTCGTTGGAAAGCCTGTCTCTGATAGCCCAGCGCCGCACCGAGCTCAGCGGAGAGGCCCAGAAAAAAATAATAATTAAAAAACATTGAAAAGTGAAATTAGCTTCCTATAGCCAACAGCTACGTTTCACCAGGAAAAAAGGAATAAAACCATTACCCTTTTGCAGATGGTGCTGGGAGACACTCTGCTCCCCCCCCCCCACCCCCATCCCCAAACCCCACAAAAAAATAATTTAAATGATCACACACTAAATATAACACACACTCCCACTGGCTCATTCGATTAGTGTTGTTTTTTGGTTTGGGTTTTTTTCTTGCACACCAGTAGGCGTTTTGTGATGTACTATCGTGCTTAAGAGATGCAACAATTAATGTGACAGCAAGAAGCCAAATGCAAAAATCTTCAGTACTAAAAATAAGAAACTTGTAATAACCAATGGAAACAATGTACATTTCATAGCCTTTCTGTGGCCATGTCTTTGATCATTTAAAAATACTCATAGTACACAGGGAATTTAAAGCTTGTGTTGTTTGTCTCTGCCTACTTCTGGAGCAAATAAAATAGATCCAATAGATCTCAATTTAATTAAGCAAATACTCAAATCAAAGAATATATTTAGAGACAGTGTTCTGCTAAGAAATAAAAAAGTCAAGAAAAGTCTGACACTGTTGAAATAAAGCATGTAAATTCTATGCACAGATATACAAGGTAAAGATTTAATTAAGATTAATTTAATTTGTTCATTATTATCATTATTTTAATAAAGTGGTCAGAGCAGTGAATGAGTTGTTATACATTCCTTAAATGTATAACAACAATAATATTATTATTATTATTATTATTATTATTATTATTATTATTATTATTATTATTATTATGATTATTAGCTGTATATTGATGATGATAATGATGTTAGGCTCATTTTTGTTTTCTTGACATTGTAGCCATACTATTCTTTAGAAAGATAAAGTCATTGAAGCACATCGCTAAGTAAACTCTTAAATTAAATGGAACAAATACCCTCACCCCAAAAAACTACAACAAAAAACCCCATCAGGCTGACCATTCTCTCTCTCATCACAATGAATTCCCCTTTTAAGTATTACGAACTGTCAGTCCATGTTTCATAGTCTGGTAATTATGCACTTTTTCTGAGGGCAGTTGGAAAGGGAACATTTTATTTATCATTTTTTATGCATGAAAGGCATTTATTCAGCGATAAAGGTAAGTTTGAATGCAATGATTATCTTGTCATGCGTGGCTGTTTATGGTGAACAGAATAATCGTCTTCCTGGTTTTTATTCTTTTCACCAGTCTTGTTTGACGTTTCCAAACACTGCAACAAACACCCACTAAGCATTGCTCAGCTGAAACATACCAATTAATGAAATCAAGTGTCAAGTGTTTTCAGATCACAATTGCAAAGAACAATCAGTAACTTCTGTCACATCAAAGCTTCTTATCTGAGAAGTGTCCAACATTAAGTGTCTAAGCTACTGATAAGAAAACAATACAAGCCCCCCCCCCCCCAAAAAAAAAAAAAAACGAAAGTAAAAACAATTGTTATGTTTAAGCTATGGATCGTGTGTCACTGTGAATACCTTCACCGGTCATTTTATCAAATCTGACAAAGTACAATGTGTGCTTGTACACTGTGACATGGGTCGCCTTTTGGCTGTGAAATGATGCTACCTGTTTATTAAGTCCTCTTTAGCTTTGGCCGGTCACTGTCTGTCAGTACTGCTGGCTCTTCTGTCTCCTGTGGCTACAGACACCCTGGTAAGGTTGTCCTGTCTTCGCCAGCTCGTTACATTTAGTGACTCACAACAGGATAGGTTTGTGACGGACCAGTGTCCACAGACATGAATATGATATGATATTGCTACCACATCATTTCTTAAAGCATTGGATATGAACTTATTTTTACCCCAGAAGAGACTTTAGTGGCTGTTAACTTATTATTATACCGAAAGAGCTTCTTCGTTATGGATATTAAATTATTATTTTCCACTGAAGAGCTTTTTTTAGTATTGGATGGGAAATTATTATACCAACAGAAGAGATTTTAAGTTTTGGATGTGAAGTTCAGTGATTCTTTGAAAACTGTTCCCTGCCCTCATTTGTTAGACACAGGGAGTACTGACTTCAGACCGGAAACAAAGCAGCGTGCCGCTTAAACTACCAGGGGTCTTAGTAGGAGTTATTAATAAATGCAGATTTACAGATATCGGATTCAGATGGGAGAGAGCCGTCACTACCCTCTCGGGTGGTACTGGGAGAGCTCTTTCAAAGGATAGGCAGTGCCCCCTAGTGTTTTCATCAATGAGGATGGACGCGGTATGGGAAGAAATCACATGAAAGAGGAGAAAAAAAGAGGTGAGGGATGAGTGTGTGTGTGTGTGTGTCTGTGCACATACACATGTGTGTGAGTGTGTCTGTTTTGACGTGTGTGTGCACAAATGTGTTGAATGTGTGTGTGTATGTGTGTGTGTGTGTGTGTGCATGTTTGGGTGTGTACGTGTGTGTTTTGTGTGCTTGTGCGTATTTAAGTGTAGCGTGCGTGTATGTGTGTGTGTGGGTTTGCGTGTGCGTGTGTGGGGGCGTGCGTGTTCCTGCATCTGTGGGGAAAAAGTGACAAAATCTCTGATATGATAAAGACAGCTTTAAATGTGCCAGGCCAAATATCTGAATAACAGCAATAGAATTCGCTCAACAAAATAAAGGCAGCTGTGCAGTGTTACCTGTGAAGAGGTTGAGATGAGCGGCTGAAGACGGAACGCTGAGAGAAACACACGCGCATCAGCCCTGCTTGTGAAGAGGGGTGGGGCTTACGCATCACATGACCTGGCAGGACCTCGCTCTCACTCTCTCAGTGCCCATGTGATCTGGCCCTGGGTTGTCTTCCCTCACTGTCCACATCTTATTGCATTGTTGCCATCTTTGGTTTGAAATTTTGGACACCAGGAGAGCTTAAAACCTAACCATGTAACATCTCTTTGAATTCCTTTACTCAGCTTAACATCAGCTAGGACATCAACGGCTACTAGCTAGGGACATTATTATTATTATTTTATTTTAAAAATTCACATTAAATACTACCTTGAACTGATGTATAACACAACAGCTAATCTCTGCTTGCCATCATCTTCCTTGACTCTAAATTAGATCTGCATTACCCCAGGTACATTACACAACCATGTTGGAAGAATGTAATAAAGGAATTCCTCTCAGACAGGAAATGAGCAGACACTGAGGGCTCAGGGCACAGGGCCATGTTTACACAGCCTAACTCATTATTGTTTTATACAGACATTTTTATCATTATTATTTATATAGAAATGAGGAAATTCAACCCAAGGGTTTAAAAATGGACACCAACAATCATAAAATGTTCTCACTGTGTCCAACAAACGTGAAAGCTGTGGAGAGAAGGAGAAAATGATTATTAATAATTATTATGGGAATATGAATTTCTATACATGTATATATGATGAAAAGAGAATATAGATAGAAGTTTAAGTTTAAGTTAAAGATTAAGTTTTGCCTTGCATAATGGAGCTGAAACCATCCTGAAAGAAAAGTATTAGTTATTTCAATTCCCTTCAGATAATTCATACAGATCTCCTTCAATATCTATTCCGTTATTTATTCAATTATGATTACATTTCCAAAAGCACAAAAACAATCGTGTTTTTGTGTCGTCTTTAAAAGATGGGGCTTTTTGGTCCCCATAAGTAGTGCTTGGAGTCTGGGGCACTTATTTCATATCACAGCACTAATTATGAGCAGTAATTATGGAGTGATGCTGTGTGGCCAGCCCGGGCCTGCCTGGACTCCCCGTGAGGTCCAGGTGTGAAGAGAAAGAGTACGGCATTCAGATGGCTCGAGGTTTAGACGGCTCAGGGTTAAGACGGCTCGGGGTTTAGACGGCTCGGGGTTCAGACGGCTCGGGGTTTAGACGGCTCAGGGTTCAGACGGCTCGGGGTTCAGACGGCTCAGGGTTAAGACGGCTCGGGGTTAAGACAGCTCGGGGTTCAGACGGATCCAGGTTCAGACAACTCGGAGTTCAGACGGATCCGGGTTCAGACGGATCCGGGTTCAGACAACTCGGAGTTTAGATGGATCGGGGTTCAGATGGATCGAGTTTCAGACGGATCGGGGTTCAGACGGATCGGGGCTCAGATGGATTTGCCTGCGAGCTTAACCTCTCACACAGCCGACAGGACAAAGAGAAAGCCCTGGGCCCCCCCTAATATTACAAATATTTGTAATGTGAGCCATTTTTTTATTGTTTATTTTAATATTATTTGAAATATTTGTTGCTATTATTATTATCATTATTATAATGGCCAGAAATGTCAGGAGGAATACAGGGGAATCTTTAAGAAGTGCTACAATGCGCTTGAGTTTGTGAGTGTGTCTGCATGTGTATGTGTGAGAGAGTACACGTGTGTGCGTGCGTTTCTGTGTGCATGCAGGTTCGCACGCGTGTGCGCGTTTGCATTGTGCATTGCGAGTTGAGGAGGTGAGCGGGTAGCTGCTGCAGTGGACAGGCATGAGACAGAGGGAGAGAGATGAAACAGCAACACCTCGGGTCTGTCAGGTCTTCCAGAGAAAGAGCCAAGAATGTGTCCACGGAGTCTGAAGTGTTAGAGATGAACTCTGCATGGCATTCGCTCTGGAAAAAAGAAAACCCTCCAACCGCTCGATGCCGAGGTGCGTGGAGCTCTTCCGGACAGGCCCGTCGACGGCAGCGAGCGGGGGGAGAACCTTGCCCTGGGCGCTATGCAAATAGAAGAACATAGCGCCTCCCTGGGAGAAGACAGGCGCGGCGCATCAGAGACAGCTGATAAACCCTCACAGCTGTATCAGCCGCAAACACTAAATATGTAATCACCAGTCCCTTATGATCCCGTGAGCTCTTAAACTGAGCGAGCCTCTGCACCACACTAAAGAAAACAACACTGTCTACACGCGTTTGTTCTACAGGAGTGATAAAGCGACGGGCGAGAGGACGACGGGAGTTAAGAATAGTCACGGCAACCGTAACTGCACGGACATGCGCTCGGATTCTTAACTGCATTGCCATGGTAACTCTGAAGCACTTCTGGTGTCGTGATGTTGCTGTGCGGGTCCTCTGGGAGGCCCGCCCACACTCCCTGCAATCTGATGACAGGGCAGAAAGATGAATTATCACAGATTGCTAACTAGACATTGACATCTCATAACTTCGACACCTTATGAAAACGTTGCTTCGTCTCGTCTCACGGTCCTGGTTGCCCCCAAAGGAGAAGAGCGCATTTAGCCAGGGAGAAATGAAAGTGGTATTGCAGATGGCATAGTATGCGTCGAGATTAAGCTGGCATATTCGCGCATCACCCAAGGAAAGGGGATTCAGTTGTGCTCAGAATGAAGAAAGTTCTCTCATTATACTGAAACCACCCCCGTTCCCTGCACCATTCTCCTGGGACGTCCCACCGTTGACTCTCCCCACCTGTGATCAGAGCCTGGTGTGATCCTGCTCTGTCCCTGAGACAGAGAGCCCGTCATGCAGGAAAACCCCAGTCTCAGCCCATTCCTGGAGGAGAGCCATGAGCCATGAGCCACTGCACAGAACACACAATCACTCCACACTTCAACATACTTTAGACTTCAGTGTACTTCAGACAGACCATGCAGACAGGCTGTCCTCTACTCGTGAAGTCATTTCACACTGGCCATTAGTCTGCTGTCCACATGCTTTACTGCACAAAAATTCTAAATGTATTATTATAATTATTGTTTTTGATGATGATGTGCTTCTGTGTGGCTCAGTTGGTAGAGCACAGCGTTGGCAACACTTAGGTTGTGGGTTCAATCCCCACTGGAACCACATATACTGAAAAATGATTATGATGATGCAATTTCTTATGACTGGTAAATAAGTAGTATTTAGTCAGCAGAATTATATCAGAAAAAAAAATCTATTATTATTATTATTATTGTGGTTGTTTTTGATGATGATGATAGCAATGCCTTTTAATAACTGGTTAATAACTACTAACTGAGAAACCTGGGGCCAGGCACCTGCTCTCAACAGCAGACTCCTTATACAAGCCTGTTTCGCCTGACACAACGGAGGAACGATGTCAGACAATTACAATACTTAGATAGTGCATCGTTAATGAAATTGCAGTGACAGAGCTGAAACAAACATGATTATTACCTCAGTTCATTCAAATGTAGTTTAATTTTAAACAATGGATACATTGATATGGGCGACTAACACATATTCAGTAATAATGCGTACAAAAGATAGCAAGTTTCTTCCCTGAAACTCTTCTCATACTTGGAGTAACTCATTTATTACAGCACACTATAATTTTAAGTTGTCAGGCACAAAATGGCATGGATGGCGTGCTGTCAGCATTTCATTGTGGATCTGTACATCTGTGAATGTGAGTGTGTGTGTGTTGGGGTAGTGTGGTGCCCCCCTTATGGAAAAATTACATCAATTCTGCACTGTTTTCTGGACATTTTATGTATACCATACATTGTCACATGTTGCCAAATTTACTTTGCAGGTATTCACACGTAATCACATGTACACAAGGACATGTCATATTCACACATCATCACATTTCATATTTCAAATGTATATGACTTTTCCATTAGGGCTGCCACACTGGAAAGCAAGAAGACTGGCAGTGCCCCATCATAAAAAGGTGACAAAATATTTTTAATTTACAAAAATGAATTCATTTGGCCAATATTTCTATATATATAGTCAAGTCCTCTTCCTCAGCCTCAGATAGCCGCTGCAAATGATTAGACTGAATGCTCGAAGCTGGAAGAGATCAATCACGATGGCAAAAAATGATTATCTTTGTACCTGAACTTTTTAGACGCTCCCTTACACAGAAGCCATTCAGAACGTGTGACTGATACAAGGCAAGTGTGATCTCTCTAAGCTGGCTGTCAATATCTGTGGGATACTCTAAATCCCTGGTCCCGCAGAGGGAACCTGCCTTGTGCTCAAACTCAAAGTGACACAGTTTAATCACGCTCGGTTAGGCATGCAGATTGCATGCTTAAACACTTGGTAAACAGGAGAAAGTGTCTGGGCTTTAGGGAAAACGATTGGGGGAAAACAAGCGTGGTTAAATAAACTTTGTGTAAAACTGCTCACCACTCCCTGAAAACCATCTAGAGGGATGCTGCATGGTCACTTCACGTGCAAAGGATCAGAGTTGTATGGGTTTTAAGTCTGAAATAGGCTTTCTATTTCTCATTTTACCCAATGGAGATGTTTCTCTATACTTTCCTTGTGCACATAGGTGAAATTTATATCAGTTGCCAAAATTATGGGGCAGTCCACTGCTTGCCAGAATTATTTTATGGATCAAAAACCATATAAAAAATCTATAGATTTACTGGCTAAGCAATTATTTGCATTTTGCCAAAATTATGATGTTACCCTCATAAATCGGAGAAATCACAATGCCAAGATCTCATCTGCCAATAATAAAATTCATATAGTAACTATGAATGAAATGTCTTTATTAATATTTATTTAATTCTGTCATTCACATGTTTACATACACAACACCAGAATATTTAAAACAATAATTGAACACTTATTTTTGTATTTTAAAAAAGTAGCATGTTTTCAGATATTTGTTTGTTTTTTATTCGTTTTTTATTAACAATTTGAGCAATATCAAATTTTTCGCTCATATAGCTGCTCTGGGAACACAAACATCAAACAGTGGAAATATACAATATTTCAATTTCTGATAGGTGCAAGTTACCCTGACTAAGCATGTCTGCAATACAAACAACATCATTTAACATAATTTAATTAGACAAGACAGGTTGGCATCCATTCACATTACCCCACACACACACACACACACACACACACGTGAGATAGCACAGCAAACAGAAGGCTAAATGTATTGGTCTCACTGGGCTGGCTGGTGGGCACGTTAGTCAGGGTGGTCCTCCTGCCTCACTCCGTTAAAAAGGTCCGCTTTGCACACAGCTCCGCTAATTTGCGCTGCAGCACTGCCCCATTCATCATGGCCGCTTGCCCCCCCTCCCCTAATGTGTTTCGGATAGCACGGCTAAGCCAGGCTCCTGTGCTCCGGAGGACAGCAGATACCAGAGAGAGAGAGAGAGACACTAAAGCTAACCAGGACCCCTCCACAAATGTTAGCAGTGCAGAGACGTTTAAGCCAACCGCTCTAGAATGCACAGAACCCTCATCTGCTCTGTTTTACCATTGAATTAATCAGCGTGCAATTAGTGTGTCCTTACGGTGAGCATGTGTGTCAGTTAAAGGTGCAGTAGTGCCTAAAAAAAAAGTACCTCTGAAAAGTACCTGCATTGAAATATATTGGTATTATCTTGGGCTCAAATCGAACTTAAGAAAGATATAGCAATGTTCGCAAAGAAAATGGCAAGGAAAATGTAAATACAGGTAATAAGTTTAACTTGTCAAACATCACATTTATAAGACATTGCCTTTCAACGGAGGCAACTGAGGTTCATATGCACATAAGAATGAAGGGAATCATGGCATTGCTTTGAAATAGTTCTTGTTTAGATTCTGTCAAACATATCGACAAAGTTCAGTTATAACTTGGAATAATTTAGTTTATGTGCAGTTATTTGCATATAACCTGTAATTATTTTATATACGCTTTCAGACTTCTCCCTTTCATGTGACACAACACTGAAGAAGGCAGAATGACAGATGAGGTGGTAACACAGGGCCAGCAGTTTGTCAACAACAGTAGTTTTAATTGTCACCAAAAACTATTTTAAAAAGCAACAGAATTAACAGCAGGCAAGAGGAACATTGCTGGAAAATTAACATATACGGTATATGGATCCAATAATGTAAGTGATTTTTGTCAGTTATTGAAAATGACATATGATATGCCTCTTGACATATTTAAATAAGACCATAGTACTGATCAAAATTGTTTTGATACAAGATATGATTTTGATATGAGATATGGTGCTATGAAAACACAGTTTTACCTGCAGGTACCTGCATGGCAAAGATTTGTAATAATATATTTACTTCACATAGCTAGCTAATAACCTAACAGTTAACAGCTTGCCAGTTCACTAGCTAACTATGTTTAAGTGTATCTTTTAAAATATTTCTCGCTATCTGATTTGATGATCTTGTTTTGCTTTGTGCATTGCCGATATAGATAGTGAAATGGATTTCAGCACTACATTTTGCAAAGGTGCTTATCCATGTTGAATAAACTTACAATAACCTGGAAAGGTTGAACAGGGTGAGATGAGAACGCTCCTCTCCAGCTGAGCACGGAAACAGAGACACGTTGAGTGGTCTGCTTTCTTTATCCATTTTGTTTTAATATTCAACTTTTTATTTTGTATGCGAACAGCCCAAAGCGAGAGTGCCATAGCCCGTGGAATACTGAGTGACCACCGAAATTATTATTATTATTATTATTCCCTTCATTATCATTATTATTTTCAGTATTATTATTTTTATGACTACTTTTGCTTACTTTCACTATTATCCAACTTGTATAGTGGTTACTATACATTTAATGTTGAATAACATTTACTGTAGTAATTATTCATCTGTAATAATGTAGAAATGTATTTATGTATGACAGTTGTTGTATGTATGGCCAATAAAGCATCTTGAATTTGAATGAGTGTGAGAGAGAGAGAGAGAGAGAGAGAGAGAGAGAGAGAGGGGAGAGAGAGAGAGAGAGAGGGGGAGAGAGAGAGAGAGAGGAGGGGGAGAGAGAAAGAAAGAGATGGAGAGAGAGGGGGAGACAGAGACAGAGAAAGAGAGAGAGAGAGAGAGAGAAAGAGAGAGGAGAGAGAGGGAGCAGTGCTCACTCAAACATGATGCCATCAGCCCTGGAGCAGTACTCTTTCATTCAAAGGTTTTTAGCTGCTATTAGATGTAACTATAATTAGTCTATCCAGCCAGTGAAGTGTTTTAAAAGAATAAACTGGTTATGAAACAGTTTCAGTGCTCCGAACGAAAGGGGCATGGCCGGAGCGCAACAAAATAAGCTGGAGAAATTAATCGGCTTTTGATGTGATTGATTGCAAACATGCTTAATAGCTAGAAAGGGGAGCCGTAATTAATCCTCAGACAGCCTGTTTTCTTTGTGTCAAACGGTTGATTCTACTCATGATTTCCCCACCCCGCTGGACCTTCTGTTTCCCTTTAATTAGACGGATCTTAATGATTACCCAGGTTCAGTAACTGCACATACAAACTGATGAACAAAGTAGTTTGAGCATTACCCCAGTGTGGGGCCTGGGGTGTCTGTGTGGAGGAGGCAAACGGAGGGATGTTCTTCCCTGTGTGCAGGGGGCAGTCCCAGGGGCAATTCGGGTGCGGTTTCCTCCAGAATGTGTGATGTTAACTGGCTGCTTCTCTTCGCCATTGCAATCAGCCAGCTGAGCCACCACAGCTTGCAATTGTAATTGTATGTACGGGCCTGCGCAGCTGACGCAGCTGGTGCAGACTGGAGCAGACTGGTGCAGCGGGGCCACATTCACCACTGGCACGGTCTGGTTTAAATCTGGGCACACGGGCACATCACTGTTCCTTATATAAGCATGACAGTGGCATACTCTTGCACCACGAAAATCAATGTTTTGACACAACTACTGATTTGGAGTATCTCTTTTTCTTTAACCTTAAAACTCAGAAAGACCGAATTGCACAGGTGTCTTTGTGCCACAGGGATGCAAACTCAAAATGCAGCACTGATTGGCTGATTTTGCATTAAATTAGAGCCAACCAGGTTGCTTGGAAGGTCTCTAAAGGTTGATCAATTATTTCTGAATCCCACTGTGGAGTTTCCTACACTTTTCAACACAGACCCTTCAGTGAGCAGTGAATAAATGAGTTGGGGAGGGACAGACGTTGTTTGGGGGTAGCAGGGGGCTCTATATCCAGGTCTGAGATGATTCAAGACCCCAGGCTAGCTGACCTCTGCAGCCCCTGGGGGTCAGGAGTCAGGTTCTCTCTTAAGATGATGAGCTGGTGAGAAATAAAAAGTGAAGAAACAGTGGAGCAGCAGATGTACTAAGTGGCCACAGTGTGTGAGTGTGCGGGGTGGGTATGTGTGTGGTGGGGGGTTAGTGTCAAAGGGTTCAACCTACCAGCACCCACACCATGATATGGAGAGATGACGCCACTCAAAGACAGACAGCATGCCAGCACTGATCGGTCACTGCTCCCAGCAAATTATCTTGGTTATCTACTATCAAACTATAATCCACAAGTACAAGCACGGGCACATTTGTGTGTGTGTCTGTATGAATGAACAGGAAGACAGCCATCTACTCTCACCCAGATGGTGAAGGGAGTAGGTTTGATTGATACTAAACTGACTGAGGCCTCTCTCTTCAGAGCCTGAAAAGGTGACCTCACATAAGAGAGAGCGAGAGATAAAGAGAGAGTGAGAGAGAGAGAGAAAGAGTGTGAGAGAGAGAGTGAGAGAGAGAGAGAGGGTGTGAGAGAGAGCAAGAGAGAGCGAGAGAGGGCGTGAGAGAGAGAGCAAGAGAGAAAGAGAGAGGGTGTTTGAGAGAGAGAGTGCATCTGTTCCATTTCTTTTACAGATGACCTGCTCTGCACCCAGGCTGGCACTGAGGAAAGGGCCCAACGCACCTGCGCCAGCTATCTAGATTAGATTAGATTAGATATTTTTATTGTATTTAATATGAAATTCTGTATGCGTACATAAAAAGTGCATTGTTACAAAAAAAGAAGCGCATTGTTAAAAAGAGAGAAGACATACATTATATACATAACATAACATACAATTGCAATTACAATTCCACCATCCTGTGAGGTACACATCCAACCCCCCTGAGTCCCCCGATCTCTTCTAATGCAGTCCACATCTCACATCTCTGCCACGCCATGCCACGGCGCTCACTTATGTGTGAATTTATTCAGGAAAAACGGGAGAATTCAGTTAAGTTAGTATGTGGTGGTATTATGTCGGCGAGAAAGAACAGAGCAGAAAGAAAAGTTGTTTTTTGTTTGGGCAAACTTGGGAGCCCTACATCATATGATTATCATGGATGTTTTGATACACTGTCCTTAATAAATAAACAAATAAGCACGTGCAGAAATGAGTCGGTGGGTGAACCCGGCCAGCGTTGCTTGTCACCGTTCCGACTTACCTTGCGTGTCCCGTGAATAATCGGCCCTCCACAGGCCTTGGTGCGCGGGAGAGCCTCCAGCCTGGGATAGGGTCTGCTGTGGCAGCATGCGCTACAAGCTGGAGAAAAAGAGAAAACAAAACACAGCGTGTCAGGCGCTGAAAAATTCAACTGACAGCCATGTCTCGAGACGCCTGGCAACAGGTTCGCAGTGGGGAGCCCGTCACGAGTTAGCGAGCGCGCGGGGGGAAATAAATAAATAAACGGCGGACCTGCCACCGATACGGCCGTCTCCGATGGTGGACTGCATCGCGGGAGCTAATTAACCCAGAGAAATAATTACGCCAATATGCAAATTTTGTTTAGATAATGCCACGCGTTATCGGCTCAGGTAGTCAATCACACATGCGGGATGAACGGGGGCAAGCGGGGCACAGGTGTTGGGGGTCTGCACGGAGGCGATAAAGGCCGTTTGCTGGCTGCTTTTGGCTGTGGGCGGCAATGGCAGGAGCTCAGCCAGCTAATAATAATGTCTTTGTGGGTGACTAGACCAGACTACTTGAGGCAGACAAGAATACTAATACACTGGCTTGATGAGGGGATTTTTTTATACAGTATATATATATTTGACACGCATGTGGGTCTTTGTTTCTCTGCATCTTTGAATGCATGGACACATAACTGTCCTTTGTGGTGCATTTACATGGGATAACAGGTGCATTCTGGGTAGAGCAGTAGGTTATTTGTACTTCATACTGCATACATAAACACCTGTGTAGCTCTGGAGCTGTTTCTCACCAGAAAGGAAGATACATGAGATTCCCCACAAAGGGCCATAAAAGACATTCACTTAAATCCAAGATACTAAATATTAACAAATATGACAACGGCTGAGAGTGGACGAGAAATGGCAGGGGACTCTGAGTCCTGAAACAACACAGCGATGGGCTTCGCTATGAAGCTCACAGATACAGACTGACAGACATCGATGGTGCGACGGCTTCACTCAGAATGTCGCACAACCTCGGAATGTTCAGCCCCTTGCGTTCTTCTGCGGAGCCCCTATCCTCGCCCGGCGGGGCCATGGCATTGCACCACACGTCAGGTCCTTGTGAATGCTTACACCTTCTGCTCTTATAACTTTCTTTTGTCGCACACATGTTGTGTCGGTACCCATGCACAACGGGTTGGAGGAATGAGATTCCCCATTAAATACGTTCTAAATCCCCATAAAATATGAAGGTTCGAGCTAGTTTGCTAGCTAATTATTTTAATAACTGCTATTAAACAGTTAGCTAACTATCTGGAAACTATACGGGTAGTTATATAGTTAGCTAGCTAGCTAGCGAGTTGGTACAAATAGGTGTAAACTCTGTCATGCACAATTTGCTATTACACAATCCTAAACATTAATGATATCCAAATCTCACTGCAAAAACTATGTAAAGCTAAGTGATTCTCAGTACTTGCATTGAGTAAATTAAAATGGGTCTAGATATTCTTGCCAGTGTGCATTGTCTTGATTGTGTTTATGCATGTATGAAGTATTTGAGTCTGCTTCCCCAATCACCTTCAATAGTAACTAACAAACTTAGACAGTAGCTACACCGCTCCACTGTCACATGACCTCTGACCTCTAACCTCTTCCCCCTCCTCCTGACACATTACTTTATTTGTGGAGTTTTTTTTGGACAGTACATGAAAATAAAAATGCCTTCCAAATGAAGAGACAAAGGTGTGGTGAGATCTGAAACAGTTTCAGTGTTTCTCCCGCCACTCCCCACTCTCTCTATTCTCCTCTCCTTGTGAAATTGGAAAGAAACTGCTGTGAGAAGAAGCTTGTTTGATACTGTGGGTAATATGGCAAAATATAATGCTTATTGTCTTTGGTAATGTGCCTATTCTGTAGATAACTCATTCTTACCCAGGAACAGAGCTGACCGCCTCTGGATCAGAACAGAGAGCAAATGATTTAGACAACAAAAAAAAATCATGCAGGCCAGGGTTGAAAAAAAGGCCTTATTTTCCCACCTCTGGATACACCCGGAAAGTTTGTCCCCTGTGCAGCACTGTAGCTTTTTCAAGGTGAAGTCTGTGCTGTACAGTATATTAATGCGATTTTACTCATCCTCCTCTGAAGCCTGTGCCTCTTGGACTGCCCATGCTGCGTACAGCCGGCTCGGTGACAGCCCATACAGAAGACTGCTGATGCAGCTTTGATCTTTACCGTTGGACTCTGCCTGAACCCGTTTTATTTAAATCGTCTTCTCTTCTTTTGAAGAGGGGGGATTGAGGGGACAGCAGTTCTCCTCCCCTTCATAATCCCAAGAATATCTTTGCTGTTTTTTTTTAATTAAGTGGTTAAATATTCATGTTGCGTTTCGTCCATGCCATTCTTCTCCACTGTGTTGCATTGTTGTTGCCCTAATCCTTTCCTCTGCTGCAGTGAGCAGAAATGAAATATAAAAGTAAAAGTACAGGCATTGGACGGAGCCACTGGCTCAGTCAGTCAGTGCATAAGCGAGTGAGGAACACAGCCGTTTCATCAAGTCGCATGCTTCGTCCATTTCCACTGTCCAAGAAAAAATAACTCAGTAAGAGTTATTACAGAAGGCATTACACACATGTGTATGCACACACACACTTGCATGCATGCACATATATTCAAATACACACACACATACACACACACTCACATGTGTGCATGTGCATGAACATGTAGACACACTAACATGCTCTCTCTCACACACGCACACACACACACACACACACACACACACACACACACACACACACACACACATCAGGATGGAGCTCCCAAACCTAGACACCATCTATGCCTTAAGGCTAAGGAAGAAGGCTAACAGTATCATAAGGGACACCAAACACCCCGGCCACTCCCTGTTTGAACCGCTGCCGTCCGGCAAACGGTTCAGGTCAATAAAATCCCGCACCAACAGGCTGAGGAACAGCTTCTTTCCCAGAGCTGTAGCCTCCATCACACCCCTCCCTGCCCTGCCACGAAAATGAACAACAAGAACCGTGAGCGCACACACACTCATACACATCAGGGACTGGGACGCACTCACACACACACACAACATGGACGGTGCCACACAAACGCACACACACACACCCACCTCCACCCTCAAAGACTGATATCACAGTCATAATCTATAAGCACAGAAGTTGCACTGCTTTGTTCATTTACTGTAATGTATCTATTGTATCGCTCTATTTGTACTTGAACTGATTTGTACTTTATTTGCACTGTTTTTACTTTATTTTTCATTTTTACTTTATTTTTTAATTCTTACTTTATTCTCAATTTTTTACTTTATTTTTATATTGAGAGAAGCCACATGGAATTGCATTGCACTTCAGTATAATGACAATAAAATGACAATTTCATTTCATTAATTTCATTTCATACACGCTTGCATACACACACACGCACACGCATGCTCGTACACACACACACACATAGACATACACACACATACACACACGCATGCACGTACACACACACACACACACACACACACACACACACACACAATCCACAGCAATTAATTTTCACCAAATGAAGAGTGCTAATGTAAATGTCTGGTCTTCTCCATCAGTCAGGATTTAAAAAACAAAGTGAGCGTTGGCGCTCCACACCTGAACTGCACAGCGTGAGCCGCACCTGCAGGGAAGCCAAAGCCACTGCGAGTGATCGGGCAAGACACACTGCTTACTGAGCGGGCTTCCGACGTGACAAGGAGGTAATTAACAATGGCTGCGGAGAAACAGGTTTGTGCATGCATGAAGCTGCCCCCACAAGAGGCCGAATGAAACATCCTGTGCCACACACTGGGCCAATAAATCTGCAACCTGAAATCGTATAATTTTAATATTTAATATGTCCCGTGCAGCAGGACACATTGTTATTTCCATTTCTGTTCCATAATTAAATTGCATAAAACCGTGCGAGTAATTGCGTGTTTCATATTAATGGCCGGGCCATTCAAAAGTGGATCTTAAAACTGGAAGTTTGGCTTAATGTTAGTTATGCTGTTATGTTAAAGTAACACATTTATTGTGTTTTCTTTGATGGAAAGTGTTTGTTAACCAAAAGAGGCACACATACACACACAAATGCTAGTTTTCACGTATTTCTCCACCTCAGAGTTTGAGTTGGGTGCTGATGTGTGTGTGGTAGGAGCCCCCACCCCTCCCACCCCCCTCACAGTGCGTGTTGGGTCACCGAGGAGAGAGAAGGCCGCATTTGGGGGGAAGGGGGTTGGTGGTGTTTTGGGGGTGGAAAAAACAATGGCACTGTAATAGATGAAAATCTCAGAGCAGAGAGACTTAATTTGTTCCTTCTTGGACAAAGAGTGAAAAAGAAAGAGAGAGAGGGCACCCCCTCTTTCCCCCTCTCTCTGCAGGTCTAAATCACGCCGTGCCTCGAGGGACGGGCTAATGAGGAGCAGGACTCATTTTGGGCCCTCTTATCCTCTGCGTTTTAGCGCTGGGGAGTGAATTAAAGGCCTAAACATTTGCTTTGTCATGACTCGCTGGCATGCTCTTCTCTTCTCCTCTCTTTTCTTCTTTTCTCTCATCAGCGTTAACGCAGCGCTGGCTCGGCCGGCTCCCAGAAGAGGCTCAATTCTGCACGGCCCGCAGGGGATTAGCCATCTCTCTTTCTTCTCTTTCTTTCTTTCTTTCTTTCTTTTATTCATTCATTCTCTCTAGGAGGAATATTCATGGATCACCTTGAAGTGTCAGTGCGAGGATGACAGCCATGGCAGTGACCGTTAACTCTCTCCCATTGGTGCGGGGGGTGGGGGACACTGCCGAGGGTCAGAGAGCACCAAATCCTGACAGCTTCACCATGGCAGCCCGCATCACAGGCCCGCCCACCATGGCAGCCTGCATCACAGGCCCCGCCCACCATGGCAGCCCGCATCACAGGCCCCACCCACAATGGCCCATATCACAGGCCCCGCCCACCCTCCATGTTTCCTCAGCATTTGCACTGTTCTCCCCCTTCCTCCCCTTCCACTCAGCAAGAGAGACAAAACTACATCCGTGAGTTTATTACAAATCTGTTGACAATGGCTGTCTCCTCCTCGAGATTTAACTTCCCAGATGTTTTCCATCAGTCTGCCTCGCGTATGAAAGAACTCAACCCTGCTGGCTTGGCCTCACGTCATGGCAACTGCCTGGGCAGACTGCTGCACTGGGAAGAGAAGGTCATCTACAAATATGTTAGGTAAAATCCTGTGCGTGTTTTCTCCTACATGCATGTATACATGATTGGGACTTTATGAAAATGGGTGCATATTGAATGTTTCCAATACAAGATTCTTTAGCTGTAATAATGATTGTGACTGTGACAGTGCCGCTAGTGTAATGGGGTAGAGTTGTGTTGTGGTGTAATGGGGTAGAGTTGTGCTGTAGTGTAATGGGGTAGAGTTGTGCTGTAGTGTAATGGGGTAGAGTTGTGCTGTAGTGTAATGGGGTAGAGTTGTGCTGTAGTGTAATGGGGTAGAGTTGTGCTGCAGTGTAATGGGGTAGAGTTGTGCTGTAGTGTAATGGGGTAGAGTTGTGCTGCAGTGTAATGGGGTAGAGTTGTGTTGTGGTGTAATGGGGTAGAGTTGTGCTGTAGTGTAATGGGGTAGAGTTGTGCTGTAATGGGGTAGAGAGTTGTGCTGTGCTGTGTAATGGGGTAGAGTTGTGCTGTAGTGTAATGGGGTAGAGTTGTGCTGTAGTGTAATGGGGTACAGTTGTGCTGTAGTGTAATGGGGTAGAGTTGTGCTGTAGTGTAATGGGGTACAGTTGTGCTGTAGTGTAATGGGGTAGAGTTGTGCTGTAGTGTAATGGGGTAGAGTTGTGCTGCAGTGTAATGGGGTAGAGTTGTGCTGTAGTGTAATGGGGTAGAGTTGCTGTGGGTTTCAGAAACAGGCCCTCTTTCTCCCAGGTACAATACTAGATTAATTCACCCAGCAAAAGACTGGGTGTTAATTGCTCTTTTGTTCTGGCTGTAGGGGGTGACAGCATCCTCTGTAGCAAATATTTCCAGTCTCTCTTACTCTCTTACTCTCTCACTAATGCCGCCTCAATGTTAAAACCCATTATCAATTAAATATGAATTGAAATATTGAGAGACATTTTTCAATATCTCACACCTAACAACGCCCACTCCAGATATGGCTTCCACTTGATAAGGGCATTGGTGAGAAATCATATTCCCCTCAATGATATTCCACTAAAACAGCTGTGTGTGAGAAATCATATTTCACTAAAAGAGCTGTGTGTGGTCGTGGGCCCTAATAACACCCATGACAGTAGTGAGCATTCAGGTCAGGGCCAAGATGTTTTGCATTCAGGCCAGGTGAACAGGATGGCCAGTTTAGCACATATGGCCTGTCCATACCATGTGTGTGCAGTTAAACAGCACCAAGCTGGCATATTCCATGGTTCCCACAGTCTTATCATACGGTATCATACACTTTCAAAAATATAGGTAGAGTTAGGGGCCATTTTTGTTCCTCAGGGTACAAATGTGCTCATTGCAGTAGATTGTACCTTCAAAAGGTACATATAAGATCCTTCATCCCCTTTCCCAGTGAGAAAGGTACAAATTGAGAAAAGGTGCAGATACGTATGTACCAAGGTAGGGTAATGTATCCGTATTTACACTGGCAGCCATATTGGAATGAAACTGAGGCTTGGAACATTATTTTTCTCGCAAAGGTACAATCATGTTCTTCTGACTAAAGGTACAATTCAGTACTTTACAGGGTTACTAACACAGTGACAAACATTTATGCTTTAATAGGTACCTTTTTGGGTGTATCAGTGTAGCCAATCTTATCATGGCGACATCCAGGTGACCATCACTTGTTGATTTTTGATCCTAATTGATTACATAGATGGTGAAGAAGGGTTGTGACACCTGACGGCCTTGGCATGTTCACACTCCCTTCAGTTAACTCACCATGCCTGTTTTATGCAAGTAAATGTCACTTTCAAACATTAAGACGCAATGAACGCTGTCGAAGCAACTGAATACGTTAAAAAATATATATTTATAGTGTAAACTATACTAAATACTAAATACTTTTTTCTATTCATTTGCAGTTAATAGAAGTCATATTTTTTAATGAAAAAATATTGAAAACATTTAAAGCTAACTAAATTATTTAATTTTAGTGGAATGTTTGTACAATCTATCAGGTAATAACACATACACACCTTGTATAATTAGTATTATTTTCCATTTCATTTTAATTTGAGCATTGCTGAATCATATAGATATATATCTTTATCATATGTCGTCTCCAGGAATGAAAAACAAATGTTTGTTTTGTTCTCTTTAATTAAATGAAGCCATTGCAATTACCATGCTTCACCTGATTGAATGATTTTTATATATACTGTATATATGCATACAAGTAAAACAGTAATTTAGAGACATTATCCAAATAAAAAACAAAAATAAGATATTTAAGGTGAACCATGAAGTGCATAAAAAATGCTTAATTTAATAATACATCAATTTTTGGAAAACATTATTTTCTCAAAGATTGTATGAGGAAGACATTTTTATTATAAAAATAATGGCACAAATTGAGTAAGAAATTGAATCTGTTCCAGCACATTTTCCGTAACCTTCACTTACTGCATTTTAGTGCCTCTTACATGATTTGATCATTTCTAATTTCACTGGTAATATCATGGAAGTATGCAACACCAGCTTACACTTATTACTCAGAATATAGAAGAATAACGCAAATATTTTGGTTGATTCAAACACTTTACCTCCAGCTAAAGTGAGTGTGCTACTCACACTACTGCACCACCACAATATTCATACGTGGCTGTTTTATCCGATAGGAGCCAGGAACACGACTGACCTCACTTTAACATCAGCATACGTTCTGTTGCTCTGTCATGCATGTTTTCACTCTTCCCAAAATCCATAGCGCTGCAGCAGATGGATAGAACAAGCACATTTGTATACCGGTCTCATTTCAGTCACGTTCCAATGAGAACAGGTAATAATGCTGCTGATCGGCCTGCATTTACTCTGCTGTTGTAGAACGCAAAGGGAATATCCTGGGAGTCTGAGATACCATGCGCTTTTTGTCACTGGCCACCGGGGGCAGCATCGATGAATGACTGACAGACAAGCTCTCTGCACATGCTCAGACTGCCATAGAACATAGAGTCTGCATCTATCTAATACACCAGCTGAGCAACTGCAGCTACTTCACCAGGGAACACACAGAAGCTGCAGATTGCACACACCCAAACGACCAGCTACAGTTGTCAGAGGCAGATTACACACGTCCAAATGACCAGCTGAGTTTATTGCCACAGATAAAGTGTGGTGCTATCCTGCCAATCGAAATCCTCCCTCCTTGGGTGATGCTATGGTCAATCACCAATCACCTCATGGGACTGCTATAGTTGGCCATAGGCCACACTGTTTTTGGCCAATCAGAGACACAACCTTGTGCTCCCTCACCTTCCAGGTGTAAAGTATCTTGTATTTGGGGAACCCAAAACTGTTTTCAGGAGCTAAAGGCTGGGACAACTACAGAATGTGGCCACATGTGCCTACTGGCAACAATGTTTTATTTACTCCCTCTGCGAGTGGCCTTGCTGTTCATGCATTTGTTATGAATATACATATGTCACAGAAACACGATGCTCAAATCTGTTCTCTCTGCAGCAAACATAGGCCCAGCTCACATAAATCACCACCTGAGCTCAAAGCTATTGAGCTGGTTAAAGTGACAGAAATCATTTGTCAGTTATTACTGGAGGATAACATCCACTGGTCACAGAAACACTGTCAAAATAAAGAAGACATATCTATATCAGAACATGTATATACTGGAATCTTAGGTAGATTAACAAAATCTGTTTATTATTATTATTATTATTATTATTATTATTATTATGATTATTATTATTATTATTATTATTATTATTATTATTATTATTATTAGTAGTAGTAGTAGTAGTAGTAGTAGTAGTAGTAGTAGTAGTAGTATTAATAAATGAAAGATGCAACCTACTAGATCATTGGGAAATTGATAAATATAATACTGTCATGTCTTTAGCGTGGTTTGAGGAATATTCCCACACATCCATGTTCAATGAGGGGGAGGGGAGATATGGATCATGAGGTGAAAGGTAGGCCCGGTACTCTTTAATACATCAATCACATGGACAGATGGGAGGGGCAAGCAGTCAACAGTGTGCTAATTGTTCCTTTTTAAAACTGAAACAGGGTTGTTTGGTAGAACTAGGGGTGTGACGGTAGACCGGTATGACGGTATACCATGATATTAAAATATGAAATAGTACTATCATAAACTTAACATAATACTGTGATAGTAAATCATGTGGCAAAATATATTTTCATGCAGGGAAAAAAATATTTCAACCGCTACCCTACTAAAATGTTTAAATAACCCATATTAAATAATATAATACTGGACCTGGGGTGTCTGCTAATGTCATTTAATCCCACCACCTTTTTGTCTGTTCTTGTTTTGTTTTGTTTACAATGCGATTGTGCATGTGCAGACAGCTCCCTCACGTTTCCCAACCCTGGCATGGCATAAATCTCCATTTGCAGTCCCTTATAAAACTTGCAATGTCCGACGCTGATTCCGATGCTGAGGCAGTCTGCAATGACAAATTATATCCCCCCAAAATTAACTCGTTCATCCGTGTGGACTCACTTTGGATTAACAAAAAAAAGATGGTGTTGTTGAGAACAATCTCCCATCTGTAGAGAATGTGGGAAACAGTAATGGACAGAGGTCAAGCCTTGCATTCCACCTGCATGAGCATCAACCTTCACGTCATGCCACAATGGAAAAAGTAAGTGGCTAAACATAGTACTAGTTCCGATAAGCTGATAATGCGATAAAGTAAAATTTTGCGTAATTTGCAAAGTGAATTATTTAAATTGGTTTCAACATACAATTACAAGGAGTGAACTATATTCAGTTGCATTTTTTGTTTTATTTTTCAATGAAAATTGTATATAAATCTGCAGAGAGCCATACAATAAACAGATCGAGTTGTAAACTTTGTGTGATACTTTTTTTTGCCCTGTCTGGGTCAAATCTGACCGCTTTACGACTTTCCTAAATCATAAATACTGTGTTTTTCATCTGATTGCCTCCAGACCTTGTTTTCCTCCACACTAGGCATTTAAACATATACAATTGCTGATCACCACTTTTATTGAATTGTGAGTGTTGTAGTCAACTTTGTCACACCTGTGGTGTTCCAGGTCTAAAATCAACACCATAGGAAATGAATGGGTAAGACTATAGGAATGAAGAAAGAAGAGGAACACATACCCATACACACACACACTCACACAACCCCTCCTTCCTGCACACACACACACACACACAACCCCTCCTTCCTGCACACACACACACACACACACTTACATAACCCCTCCTCCTGCACACACACACACACACACACACACACACACAGAGGGGGTTGGTTCTCAATGCCCTTATGTGCCCATCCCCCCACGTGAACCACACCTTCCAGACTAAACAATGTATCATATCTTCTCACAGACCCCATATATATAGCTTCCCTTGTGCCCTGCTCCCATTTTACTCTGTGAACACAATGAGTAAGCGACTGTGTAGGCGAATGTTAATAAATAACAAAATTTGGTGATGATTTATGGTTTTTGTGTTAATATAAGAGCAGTTAAAACAGGTCGGACAAATTTGGCCACGAACACTATAATAAGGGGGAGTGCAACAAACACTAGAGATAGGTTAAAAACTTATACCGTGATATACCGAAAACTGTGATATTGAGTAGTACGATTATCATTCCGTGGAAATGTCATACCGTCACAGCCCTAGGTAGAACTTTTTCGACACAGCACTAAGAAAAGAAAACGGGGAATTAGGGGAATTGACAGGCAGAAGTGTGCCCTCAGAACAGCAGACACTTGGGCCCAGGAGTGAACAGCCCCCAGGCAGTGGCGGACTGCCTGAAGGAGTCTCTCCCACAGCTTCTGGGGTCAAGGCTGGCACAATCGCACATACACACAACAAATACATACGTAACATGATCCATGTGTGAAATCCTGCATTAGGAGCAATAATGATGAAATATATTCATATCAGAAATATAAATTCGGACAAAACTGAAGTAGCAGAGGAAAGCAGTGAGTGTTTATCTGGCCTGCGCTCTTTTTATATTCTCATTTATTGAAATTGAATGTACTGTATGGATCTGTAACTGTCTTGTATCAATCTTTTACCTGCCAAGGGACTACAGATGAAAACTAGCTCTCGAGCTAACTCTGGCACTGTACCCATTGACGCCTTTTGCGGATATGTTGATTACTATGTGCTGTCCCTTTTAAATACATAAAATGAAGTAAAATAAATTAAAATGTAAGAACAATACACACCGACACACTGCGTTGTTTTAGTGCAGACATGTTTTAAAAAAATTTAATACATTTTTTTATTTCAGATTCTTTCCAGTTTTTCTCCCAAATAAGTAGCCACTTGCACCCTCTATTTGTTTTGATTAACCCTCCCCACCCGAGTCCCCGCTCATCTCTATGAGGGCAGCGAACACCACCTCCTTCGAGATGGACTTCACCCACCCACGTTCTGGAGACTCCTTACGTGCTTCACGGCGAACTGGAGCCAACTCACCCTCCCCCCTTCCCCTGAGGTGGACAGCCAAACGCCACCTCCGATTGGGGCTAATGAACAGGGCCGGTCTGGTAGAGACGGGGTTTGAACCGCGTCCCTGACAGGCAGAGTGCACCGTGACAGGCTAAGCACACCGAATCAGACCAGCCAAAGTATGGGTGCGTTAGACCGCTACGCTATACGCCACCCCCTAGTGCATGCATGTTTTTAACATGACAGCCAGTGACAGTCTCCCCTGACAGCACCACTACATCCTCCTCGTCAGTGAATGACAATCATGACAGCATTAACATCGGCCTAGCCCTGCGCAACAGCAATCATTCTGACATAACAGAGTGTAACTATTCAATGTTAAACTTGAAAATAAAGACACAATAGTAGAACCACAGATTTTGCCACTGCCACTTCTACAAATGCTACTATTACTCATATTAATGATAATAATCTTAATAATAATACTCATAATAATAATCAGAAAAAATTTAACAACAAAGATGTTCTCTAACATTGAAAGACCTCAAACCCCATCACTTAATTAATGAGCATCCAGGCTGTGCTGTTTATTTTGAATCAGACCGTGACATTAGATGGCCTTTAGGGTCAAAGTTTAAAATGGAATCCCTTGACCTTTGGCTCACTGCTGCGACCTCAGTTGGAGGTGTGGAGGAAGTCAGCTGTCCTCGGGTGGATCAGAACAATTTTATTTCTTTAAAATCCTCTTAATATTCACGCATTCACTTTTAAAGCTCAAAGACTGCATTGAGAGAGCAAAAATCAGTTCAGGATAAGAGGTGTTAATTCTGGGAATGGACTTGGCTCTCTTGGCTTTCCTGACATTGAAAGACTGGGTCTGCATTGCAAGGGTATAACCTCTGCATGTGCAGAAGTCCTGTGAGGTCTCAGCAGTCCAACGAAGGACAAGAGCTGAGAATTAAGTTATGGTGTGTGTGTGTGTGTGTGTGTGTGTGTGTGTGTGTGTGTGTGTGTGTGTGTGTGTGTGTGTGTGTGTGTGTGTGTGTGTGTGTGTGTGTGTGTGTGTGTGTGTGTATATGTGTGTGTATATATGTTTGTGTTTGAGAGATATTTGAGAGTATTTGTGTGCAAAAGAGAAAGAGGTGGGAGAGAGAGAGAGAGAAGGTGATACTATCTTTTCCCCCTAAAACACAGTTCAATAAAATTTGAAATGGAATTTATTTTAATAAAATGGATCATTACTTAAAAAATAAAAACACCAAATCAACAAACTTGGTACCCAAAATAAATATCTGTATTCCCCACACTCTCTCTGGGAGTATCTTCCATTCTTCCACACTCACCCCCTATTCTGTTTGACCCCAGAGCCCCCTAAAACAAAAGAGAAAAGCCTTTGAAGACCACCTGTTGTCCATTATTTTTTTACATGCTGCTCACTCATAAATCATAACACTGGATAATTAATCAAGCTGTCAAAGCTGGGCCTGAAGGTCACATGGCGGGGTCAGAGGTCAGGGTCGCGCCAAATTCCTCATCACTGAAGGCCTGAGCAAACAAAAGCGAAAGCAGATGGGGCTAGACGGGGAAAAAAAGGAAAGAAAAATCTGTCAGCTGCCTGCAGATGAAGACAAGAGAAGAAGAGGAAAAGAGATTAAAAAGAAAGAGGATTCAATTTAAAATAAGCAAAATAAAGTTTGATGATACAGAGTAAAAATCAGTGGTGGAAAATAATAAAGAAGAATAGAAATAAGGCTTGTACTGTATAAAGCTACAGGATCCCCCCAACTGTTGTTCACACACACGCAGACATTCGCAAATACACTGGCATGCATACACTTACACACAAACACATAAATACACACAAACACATGGTGGCATACACACCCATGTACATAAACACGCACATACACACATATGTACACAGACAACCCCACACACACATGTATACACACACGCACACACACACACACACACACACAGACAAGAATCAGTGGTGGCACCTGGATTTCTATCTGGGAGTCTTGATTCAGACAGAAATGATGGAGCTTAAAGATGGATCACTGCCAGCCCTGTATCACCCCTCCAAACACAAAGGAACAGATGGTTAAAGCCAGGGAAAACAAGTCATATTATCTACAAGAGTGCTGGAACGAGACACAGAAAAGAATGAACTAACAGACATTTTAGGAAGCTGCATGGAAAGATGGCACCATAAATACACAGTGCTCTTCAAAAAATATATCTACCCTGGTCTTAAGAGAGCTGAGCTTCTCAATAGATATGAAATTAAGTCAGACCATACTCCCGATCTATGGTTCACAACCTATACTAGATTGTCTCACATTGTAGCCATGCCCTTTAAATCCAAAACAATTGTCTGTCCATTGACACATCATGTTTGGTTCATTATAAAAACACCCTATGCACATCGATACAGCGATCAGACACACGAGGCAAGTTTGTGCTGTTTGTGTCTCACCCTCCTCCTGATTTATGTGCTGCTGTTAAGCGCACAGAACATGTGACCAGAATGACAAATCACTTGTAGAGAGAAATGTAAGTCTTTGGGTGAAGCTCTGCCAAATCTTAATAGTTTTCACGAAATTGTCAGTAAATGGGAGTGAAAAATAAAGGGGTTGGGTGGGGGGGGGATATGAAGACCAATAAGGATGAATGAGAACAACACAAGAACATAAAAAAACATTAAAAATAAGAAGGTAAGACAGCAAGCGCTGGCCCGTGCGTGTTTTGCAGCGGGAGGCTGAATTGTAGTCGAGTGTGTTCTATCGAAGCATCGTTCCCGCATCAGGACGCCGAGCGCTGTGCAAAATTAGCTGTCACCCTTCCCTCAGAATCGCTGCTAATCTTATTTCCAGTGTTTGCACATTAATCAACACACGCGTCACTGTCAGCTCTTTGGTCACTGAGGCGGGTGACTCCAGAGGAGGAGGGATAATTAAAATGTTGAGGCGCAGGAAATGTGACACGGCTCTTGTGGGCCACTGCAAAATGCCCAGTGTGTAAGAAACAGAGAGGCGACTCTCTCTACAGCCCTAACGCTTTAGATAAGGAGGTGAATGTCTATTTAACGAGGTCCGCCTTGTCCTGCTATGTCCTGTCTCATGCCATGAGAGAGACTTGACAGTGTGCCTGCCTTTCAAATGCTAAGAAATGAAAGCTGTTCTCGTTATTATAAGTAGGAATAGCAATATAAATATAAGTATCTTTTATATGTAAGTATATATTTATTAGTCATATGGGTGCCACAATAAGTGTCCCTAATACCTGTGTAGTTACACTGTATGCACACAGGTAGGTACAGTGTAACTACTGTGTACTTACATACTGTTAAATAGTATTTACAGCCTTAAAAACTTTAGCAGTTTTTACACATGTGCAGTAACATACTTGTAGGCATGGGACGGTATGAGATTTTGACTTAATGATAACCTTGGGAAAAAATACCGCGGTATACCATTACCACGGTATTAGCGCGGCGGCGGCGCACCTCTAAAATCTGGGTAAAAAAACAAACAAAATTTTTTTACGATTTCTTTTATTTTAACAGAATATTTGTTCAATATTTTTGTAAACTTTATACTGTAAAACTATTATTTTCTGAAAAAGAAAACACTTCAAAAGCTAAGTTACTTCACTGAGCGAACGTCTTGCTGTGTTATCTGCCTTGCTAACTATCCTATAGTATTTATTTCACTAATGTTAGCTAGCAAGGCACCTAAGTATTGCTAAAGACTACGTTACCGTGAACTTGGCTAGGAGTGCTGGGTGGTGATCCCGGAGATGCGTTATCAGGTTTGAGGTATTGCCTCCTCTTGCTGCCACGCTTCTCAGGCATGTATTACATGTTGGGGCACCTTCCTCCTCCAAGTTGCCTTCTGTGTTTTTCTTGTATCCAAAATATTCCCATACTGCTGATTTAGTCTTTTTGGACGGGGGATACAGTTCGGGTGGTTCACCTCCTATTTCGAACCTGGCTGCCATGACTGAATCAACGTGGAGCAGACGACAAATCTCACTGACTCCACAACTGACTCCGCGCAATGCCGCCATAAATAGAATTCTGCACCAAGTGAAATTCGGAATCTCAATTACCTTAGGTTCGTTTTTAGGGGGTGCATAGATTTTCGGCATAGCATTATTATTATTTTTTGCTTCTTTTAATAAAAAATACTGTAGAGCATATACCGTGGAAACTAAATGTTTGTAGTTAGTTATACCGTGGCCTGTTATACCGCGGTATACCATTATTACGGTAACCGTCCCATGCCTACACACGTGTAACAATGATTTGTATGGTTTATGTAAGAACACATGTAACAAAAAATATGCAACAAAATATTGTTACATTTTGTAAGTACACATGTGAAACAAGAGTTGTAAATAACAAGTCAAGTCAAGACAAGAATCTTCCCACACAAGGCATTGGCCAAAATATGGGTCAATGATCAATTCGAAACTGTTGATATTTATGTGGATGGAACAAGTTTATCTGTACCCACTAGTAGTCCACCATATACAATTTACAGGTTTTAAGGTTGTAAGAGTCTCTGTCTTGAGGAAAGTCAATTGAGGCTGAAACGTTGACACCTTTGTCCAAGCATTTTGTTTGGTTATGGAATAAAGGGGCCAGACTATGTTTTTTGGTTTCCATCTTTATTTATTTTGCATCTAGTTTTGCTCACATGGAAATCAGCACCTGAGACATGCTACCTTTACCTTATTTGATTTGTAAGTACTATGTAACAATATATATATATGATAAACTGACTATATTGTATGATGATGCACTGTATGTTTGTGTGTGTGTGTGTGTGTGTGTGTGTGTGTGTACAGCATGAGCATGTGCAACTGGTGGATACTTTGTGTTTGCTGGCTAATTGGAGCATTTGCATTCAATATCCAATATTGCTTTTGTCATTGAAAACACATTAATCTCTCCACAGGAGAGTTATCTTCTCTTGCAAACCATCACAGCAACACAAGAGGGACAAATACAGTATAATCACTTTTGCAATTTCAGTGTTCACCCATATGAATTCACCAAAAAGTATTTAGGAAAAAAGATGAACACTTACATTTCTTGTGAGTAAAATGTGTTGATTGAGAACAAGCCACAGTCTTAGTGCACATGTGTCTGCAATACCTCCACAGCAGAATTTTGAATAACGAGCCATCGGATGGGCCGAACGTGATGGCAGCATTCTCCCTCAGCTCACAGGATGGAGTTTAAAGTGTTTACATTCTCTCTCGGCTCACAGGACAGAGCTTACAGTGTTTAATCGCCATGGGAACATGGCACAGTGTTTGAGGAACTGGAGCCTGTATTCAATCAGCATTTGTTTCTTTAACTGGCTTACAATAAAGTATTTTTTTCCTTCACAAACACAGAACTTGTCAAGCTGTGTTGGTGAACACTGCGTTGATTTAAAAAATTAACACTTTGACACTTTAATTGGGAGTCAAAGTTAAGGAACAATTTTTATTGAAATCCAGGCCTTAGTTTTAAGTCATCTCCCCCCCCAGGTAGCACAGTATTGTGGTACTGTACCTTTGAACACAGCACTAAGCAAACACAGTAAACATCCAGCAGGATGGAAAGTATGTGAGATAAAAAGCTCTGTATTAATGGATAAGGTATTGTATTTAATGATCACAGGGTGTGTTACAGTGAGGGGGGTGGGATTTCACTTCGATCACCACCATTGTATAGCGCCCATGTGGGCAGCGTTTTATTGAGCCAGAAATGCATAATAATGCCAACTGGCTTCAGTAAACATCCAGCTGTACAAGTGGGCAGTGTGTGAGATAGAAGCTCTTTGAGTCGCTTTTTAAGAGGGTGTCATGTAATAAAACAAGCAGTGTAATACGCCATGAAAATGCCTATGTTACTATTGGGAGCAGGAGATCACTGGAGATGCACAGACCACAACCGTACAAATTGTTATGTATTTCACCTCACTATGAAACAACCGGGAAAGTTGTTGGTTTCCCCACAGACAGGAAATTGTGGAAGAAGCAATGCGTGTCTGTGCAGTTATGTGTGCAAATAAATGTGCTACTATCATTTATTGTATGACTTATCATAATATTTGATATACAACATAAAGTTTCACCGTGCGCCAACTAGCTAGCTAACTAGTGACAGACAGATTAACGTTCACGTGCTACTGACTTTAGCTCGGTTAAACGAGTGTGTCAAAAAAAACATTGTTCAGCATGTTTTATTCGTTTAGGATTTATTTGTTTTAGATGTTATATAAACTAACGAGAGGCGCCGTTGCATTTGCATTGCGTGCCTCCGGCTGGTTGTTGCCATGCACGTTACTATGTTGATGACGCTGCATATTCATGGCGTAGTTTCAGTGCCCTCCCTTCGTTGGAGAGCAGGCGGGCTCTTGTAAACACACCCCATGATCCCTACCTGCAGCACCACGGTTAACGGGGTGCCCCATTTGTGTCCGTGTCGGCCCGACAAGGCTCGGACGAGAATCAATCATCTCGATTCCATCCGCGACAGCAGCTAGCCCTGTCCTGTCCTCACTCCCTTCTATTCCACAGACGTAGTAACACACACACACACACACACACACACACTGCCTTTTGTTCTAACAGTGTAATTAGGGAGGGGGGAAAAGAGCCTCACACTGCCTGTCATTCTTCACATAAATGTAGATTTCGGTTCATAAATTAAAATCACTTCACTACAAGAAGCGGGGTTATTAATTAACGTTAAGAGCCCGGCTGTAATGAATAGCTTTTTAATAGACCTCTTTTCTATAAGCCACCTTTATCTTACTTGCAGGAAAAGAAGGCACATCTTTCAGCACATGTGAGACATCCACTCTTTTAACCCCCGGGGCCATTTGTCTTGCTCGCTGTAATGACAGTGTAAAGCACATGCCTCAAAGTCTCGCCGTTATAGCTGACACTCTGCATCTGGCTTTTCAAAGCCAGCGCTGTCAAATAAAGTACAGTAGCTCCTAAAACTGAACACGGTGTAAGTGTGGATACAGGCGCGGCTAAAATGATGAACGAAGTCCAGACTGCCATGGAAGATGGGCAAAAAATTGCAAGTAGTATTCATATTGTTGGGTATTAAAGTGATTAACAGTAGCCACAAAGACAGTTAGGTCAATAGGTATAACTTTATTATCTTTCAGAAAACGTTTGTATCATTTAAAAAGTGAAAAAAACTAAGAAATGGTATAGCGTATACCATATGGTGTACGGTATAGCATGTATCTTATTGCATCTGTCACTGTGTTGTGTAGTTGCTTTCAATACACGGTGCAATTAACCGAACAAAAGATGTTGTGTGGTAGTTGTGTACGGGGCGGTGGGGGGGGGGGGAGGGGCCTTGCACAGTCAGCTGGGGATAAAGAGAAGAGAAGTGAAAATGTATTTCTTTCGGTACTGGCCAGATGTCACAAGGGGGGTGATGCACAAGTGCTCATTTCAGCCCTACCCTCGTGTTGGACCTGTCTGTTTACTGCTCTCCAGCGACGTTCTCTGTGGCTCCATTCACTCTCCGATCCTTTCAGGGGCTTTCTCAAGCACCCCCTTCAACCCACTTAGCTGCCATTTTCACACACTCTCAAAGCTCTCCGCTTTGCCCCAGCCCACCTCCCCTCCCCCACACCGCCATTACATCAAACACCGCCACAGAGTGGGAGAACAGAGACTCCGGCACGCAGAATAGACCCATCACAAATATTAATTTGAAAAGGTGTCGGGAGTGCCTGGTCTGCTTTTGTGCGTCTGGGGGAGATTCTCTCAGCCGCAATCAGCTTGCTTTTCAGGAGAAAAGGAACCACAAAAGACTCAAAGTGCAATTATCTGCAAGGAACTCCCCCCCACACCCCACGCCTCCCGCCAAGATTACTCAGTGATGAAGACTGAGAGGAGGACATTAAAAGGGGGCTATAATGCCACATTTATCCTGTCAATCCCTGTATATATCCCTACACACACATACATGAACACACACATGCAGGCACAAACATACCCCCCACGCACACACACACACAGACACACACTTAGACATGTACACACAGGCGCCAGCAGCCAGAACCCAGTTGCCGGACCCCAGTGGCCAGTGTAGCACAGTGCCGGGGTTGGTTCAAACAATTTGACTTTGGACCAAGGCCTTTTTGACCAACCTGGTGCATGGGGACCTAATGTCATTGTAGTGGGCATGCCTCTTTTGAGAGGTGATATCAATTCAAGATGGAGGAGAAACTTGTGTTATGTGTCTCCGAGTTCCCCAAACTTTTGAACTCTATCGAGACCCAGGCAGGAAGGCAGTAGCTTGGCTACATATGTTATTAAATATGTGTTTAAATGTGTTATCACTTATTGCCTGGGATTGGGTATTTCAATAACGTGAGATGCCTACGTTACAAAAAACTGACAAATTCACTCCTAATATATGAAATTTATATGTTTAAATCATTTAGTTAAATCTCAATGATATTGTGAAGTAGACAAGATGCTCACTCAAAATCAGAAATATTGCCACATATATTTGCAAATAAGCATAAACCTCAAAACTCTGACATCTAAAATGAAGTGAATTTTCATTGCTGGGAAAATAATTTAAAGCCAAGTTCTCACTTCAAGGGTGTGTCTGAACTGACCTCTCAGAAAGAGTGCTGTCTTCCTGTGGTTCTTAAACAGGGCGCCTTCCTGCCACAATGCTAATTGGCTCTCATCACTCCTGCTAATATATAACTTTAAACAATTGGCTATAATTTTTTAGAACAAATGAATAATTAACATAATAACATTTTAGTAACCTGAGACATTATGTCTAGCAATAAGTAAGATAATAAATAAGAATGGTGCTAGTCAAGTATTTGAAGACAGAGAAGGCAAATATTATATCACATTGTCACATATTATTCATAATCATATCCAAGGCGGTTAAGACTGTTAATTTTGGATTAAATAATTGTATTCAATTAAATGACTTATTCCGGTAGTTCAGTGATAATTACCCAAAGTTATACTGATCAAATCAATTAACTAATAACACTTAAAGAAAATTTTACAACAATAATAAAGTTATGTGTGTTCTCTGTTAATTTAACCGAAGGAACCGAAGCTAAAGTGAAAATACACCAGATTAAAGAATTTTAGTCCTTGGTTGGAATCCTAAATTTCATTCCCATTGGCTTATATTTCAGACTCCTCTCTCCTGTCTATAAATCTTAGTTTAAATTAATCAAACCAGCGCTAATCAGGGTTTCATTGGAACATTTTCTAACACACCAGGTTTTGGAATGATATATCTCTTTTAGCATCATTGAAATGCCACCTTTGGCTTCTTTTAGGAACTGTGATTTTGGTCTTTACATTGTATCACATTTTTCCCATTATTTAGCATTCTTTTGCAGACATGCCCCTTTGTCTATAGTATTCAGTTTCTTGCCAATAGAGAACATGGAGAGCATAATTCATTTGTATAATATATACTGTATATATATACGTATATAATAATTTTTTCAATATCTTGACATGGGCAGAGAAAGGCATGTAGATAATCTGACAGCTCATTGCACTGACACACTCCCTCCCTCCCTCCCTTGTGCGCACCAATCATTAACGTCTTGTGGTGCCATCCTTTTCCCAGGGTCATGACCATATTAAACTGAACAACATGACATATAGATGAGTGAGCACAGGTTTTGTATTTAATTTTACACAGCAGCTTACGAATGCTTAAAAACGATGACTATGCGGATCGCATTCTGTCAGGCTCCACAGTGGGGAAAATGGACCTTCCTTTCGGGGTAGTCACCTGACCACGCCTGCACCACCAGCGCAACGTCTTCCCGCTCGGCATGACCCCCATTACCGAGGCTTTACAGAGATTACGAATCAGAACCTCCGGGGGGAGTATGCGGCTATGATGCGGCAGGGGGCGAATTTGATCGGGGAGGCACCTGCTGCCACCAAGATCAGAACCGCTCTCAGTTTACGAGCAACTTAATGTGCCACGCCCCCACACACAGGCAACAGGCAATGGCCCCCTCAAAAAGCTCGCTGATGAAATACAGATTAGTCAGCAGGAATGCATATCGCCTTCAGCACTGATGTAATTACCCCACCACCACTGCCACCTCCAAATCCTTCCACCCAAAACAAATGTGCCCGTAATGATTCTGCAACCCTTCCAGTCTATTTGACTCTTTTTTATTAAATACAGTGTTTATTTCTGGGGGAAGGACTAGCTGCTGCACTCAAATAAATTAAAGACAAGAGAGATGTATTTACTTGTTAATGTACGTTTTCATTTCTCTTGTATGTATATTTATTCCTTTCTGCAGCAGTGCCTGCTATTTCCTAATGAAATATTGGAAGAGTCAGTGTATTTTAGCAGCCGTCCTATCATTTGCTCATTAATACAGTCCCGCTTTAGAGACTGCCCAGTGGTAGTGATATATAGGCTAAAGCGCATTCTGTAAGTGGAGATTTGCACATTAAAGGACCCTGCTTTTAGGACAGCTCTGTGTATAATCTCAGCCTCACAGCGCCATGTTTAAAGATCAATTAGCAGGCCCAACAGCCGCTGGAACTCAATGATGAACGCTGTAATTGCAGCCTTAATTAGGGATGTTTTTTTCTTTTTCTTTCAGTACTGTTTAATTTTGTTAATACAAATATTTGATGCTGCAAACATCTGCACCCCGATCCTCTCTGTGATTTCTATTGAAATGAGTACTTAGCATTCCTTTTTAATTGTATCATGGCAGATGGGCAGAGAGAGGCAGGGGGAGAGAGAGAGGGACAGAGAGGTGTAAAAGAGAGGAATGAGTTACAACCGCAGGACATTGTCAGATAAAACATTGATCAGGGGTGTATATCTACAGGGTACCGGCCCCTGATCTCTCTCTCTCTCTCTCTCTCTCTCTCTCTCTGTCTCTCTGAACCTCAGAGATGTGTCCTTGATCTCGACACACACAGCAGAGCCCCTGCATTATGTATGCATTAGTTTATCCCTTCATCGCAGACGGCTTGTTCAGTCTTTACTGTCTCCGCTCTCCCCGGCCCTAAAGTGAGGCGTTTGCATCGGGCTCTCTCCTAACGGATGGATATTGGATCGACGTCTGGAAATGCCTGCGGTTCCCGAGGAGCCACCCCATCAAAGAAACGGAACGGGGGGTTGTGGTAATAAAAGAAGGCATTCGACAGAACCACAGACGGCGATCGGGCCCAAACCCAGGCCCTATCGAAAAAAAATCTCCTCACACAACAAAGTGACATTTTGCAGTGCTGCAATTCTGTGCGAACAGGTGTGGAGAATGAGAGAGAGAGAAAGAGAGAGAGAGAGAGAGAGAGAGAGAGAGAGAGATACAGGGGGAAGGGGAAAAAGAGAGAAGGAGGCGTGAAAGAATTTCTGTAAAATGTCTATGGCAACAGTGAAAAATATGTACAGTGGAGATGCCACCAGTTGCTTTTGAAAACCCCAGAAAGGATGGGTTTTTTTTGGCCCTGGTTTTCAAAACTGACATCCAAATCTGCTGTCATCACATTTTTATTTTTATTAATTTAATGTTGTTTGCCATGAAACCGTATTGCCATGTCTTAAGGGTACCAAAATGTGTTCAGTTCCAGTTCCAGCTAACTTTTTTAACTACTATTATAATCCTGTCCACTTTAAGGAGTTAATTGAGCCCATTCAGCAAAGAACCACATATGTGCATTTTTTTTCTTTCATTTTCAGATAATCAATCATTTCTTCTTTTTAGAGTATATAAACCACTTCATAAGCTTAAAGGTTGAAGAATACACGAATCATACTAATCTCTTACATAAACCATTGTTCTTTATGTTTTAATTTTAATTTTAATTTTATGTCAGATTTTTAATACGGAATGTTGAAGAGTCATATATCTCCAATTACAGTTCAAATTTGTGGAAGAACAGTATATGTCACATTATCTATGTTGATATTAATGATTAACTAATGAATTATTAATTATTAATGACCGGCCCAGGTGGAGAGCCCCGATCGGGGGTGGCGTTTGGATGTCCGCCCCAGGGGGAAGGGGGAAGGGGGAAGAGCTTAAGGGTGTCTCCAAGAATGTGGGTGGGCGAATTCAATCTCGAAGGAAGTGGAGTTTGCTGCGCTCTGAGAATTAGCTTGCCTCGTAGAGACGAGCGGGCGAGTTTGTGTGGGGAGGACAAATCAAAATAAATAGAGGTAATAATTGACCACTAAATCTGAATCTGAACTTAAAAAAATAAAATGCAGCAAGCAGTGAATAATCAGTTGGACTGGAACATGACATGAACTGACTGTTTTATAAAGCTACAGCTTTCTTAACTAAATTAGCAAGCTGATGCATTTCAATCCAAGTTTCACGTGCTGGGTAACTTGTGACAGCTAAACAAATTCAACTGTGCAACACCTAGCTAACGTGAGTAACAGGCTAGCTGCTAGCAACTGTTGTGTCAGTGGCCTATTAAGGAGGTTTAAAAGACTAAAAACCTTTTGAACTTCCTTGTAGGGAAGCTTAGAGGGAGCCAGCTAAGCTAAGCATACTACTGACAACAGTCACTAGTAACAGGCTAGCTAGCTAAAGTCACATATACGGTTCTTCCACATACGTAATTTCTCCGGCTTCTCTTGCATCTTTGCGATTGACATACGCTTCCCCTGTGTTCCTCAAGGTCTTTCGCTGTCTCTCTTTCCAAGTGTTAACTTGAAAAAAATATCTTTATTCAAATGATTTCCCTCGGCCGCAGACAAGTCCAGCATAAACCACATTTTTATTGATCTAGATATTTACAAAATATCTACGGTTTTCCATTGCATGAGCTCAGTTTTTCATAGTTTGTACCTCTAGTCTGTAATCTCTGTGGTGTGCAAAACAAAACAACAGCCAGCTTTGTCACACTTCCCAAAGCTGCTGGTGTAAAATAAGCTACGTATATACTGAAGAAACAGCCATCTGAGCATCTGCTTCTGTGAAATTTAATTTGTCTGACCTCTCAGAGAGAGAGGCTTTCATCCTAAGGACCTCAGTTGGTGGGTTTTTTATTGTGCATTTTGCTGTCAATGTAATCAAGCTGCACTTGATTTAATAATGCAGTAGGAAGCCACAACAATGCACGTCATCAAATGATAGCTTGTGTGTGTAAAGTCATCCCTAAAAAGTAAAGCGCGACTGTCCATGACATGTTCAGATAGCAGTAATCGTAAGCACATGGCTTCGTTTTCCAGGATACACGGGCCTATCCAACACATTCTCATTCCCAACTCGTCAGATATTGCAGCTTCTGCAAGGGCCCCTTGTTGTCGCCTATCACAGCTTCTGAAAGCTAAAACCTGCCGATGAAGCCTGTGCCTATGCTTTCTGGCATCAAATGACATTGGGTTGCATGTAAAGGTATCAATTAAATTAAATTTGGTAAAGTCAAATGTACTCCTCACTACATTACTTGGGTGCCACTGATAATGCTGGCCAGCTGTGACTGTCTTGATTTTGTATTGTCCTAAATGGTTAATGTTTCTCAGTTTTTATTCCTATTCTCATGAACATGTCAAATTTCTCTCTGGTAGTAAAAATAATTATATCCTAGATTGTGTCCTTTATGACTTGGATGATAATCAAAAACATATAAACGACCAGGTAAGCGGTAACAGAGCAAGGGAGCCGATGAGAAACCCTTTAGCACGCTAGTGCTCTCGATTAAAGCTGGGCTACTTGGCCTTGCCACAATCCAGTCTCCCTCAGTGAACAATTTTCGATTTAAATGTATTATTTGAAAAGGTGTTGGACTTTTCAACACAGGCCTTATCTTAACCTGCAGTGCACAGAGAAAAATCCTGTAAACTTTCTTCTGCTACTTCTGCCTAAACAGAAGCTGGAGGGCTTTCCACTGCAGGGGGGGACACAAAACTGGAGATGAAATAACAGGCGATGTTCAACACCGCGCACCCAGCCATAATGAGAATGGAGATGAGCGCGCTCACCAAAGCTCTTATGTATGTACATACATTACACATTTAATAATGTTCCTTGCAAAAGTACATCCATAATGAAAGGCGGGGGTGGGAGCGACGGTTTGTGGGCTTTTGCAGCCTTGAGCGTGACAGTTGCGATTCTTGCACATCGTCTGCAAGTGTACCGAGAGTGAACCTTGCGCACGTTAACAGCTGGGTTGCTGCAGAATTGGGGGCTTCGGGGCTCGACGCGCCATGCGTTTTTTTCAATCGGGGAATCACGCTGTTAATCAACAGGGTCCGGCGATGATTTTGGAGCAACATGGAGCCGGCCACTGCTCAATGACGAAGCCCGATACAGTTCTAAAGCACTTACTCCTGCCCAGGAAAGGGATCTTACGGCCCTTCAAATTCTTATGAAGAAATTCTTGAAAATATTTCCATCCTGTAAAGTGGTCAAATATCCAACTCTCATTTATTGCGTACTTCAGCCTGGCACTCCCCACTTTTGCACTGTGACTTTCATCTTCTATGACTCTTGTTTCTTTCTGCTATTCAACAAGAAACATGTCGGATGTCACATGACATTCATGAATGGCTGTTTTTTCATTGGCTTTATGCAGCATCGCAGTGCTCATGAAACCCTCTCCCAAACAGTAAACGGCAAAACTCTTGTAAAACTACTTGACATCCGTACTCCAACTTTTAATTCCTCACAAGTCCTGACTCAGTCTTATAGCGTTATGACTCACATACACATACACACAGCGGGGAAACTCGCAAGGGTGATTTGAGGAGCTAAATCAGGGTGCTAGGCGTTACATACATCTCTCGCAAATTTAAAACCGAGAAAAGGGGGCTCCGAGTACAAAGCCGAGCAGCGTGGAGGTTAACGAGCTCCGACATAACGGGCTGTAGTGCAACGTCTTCACAGCCCGCTGGCAAAGGAGAGGGGAAATGGAGGGATATAAGGGCAAATGAGGAGAGGAGAAATGGAATTATGGAGGGGTAACTGACAACAGAAAGTGTTTTACTTTTTGAAAGTGTTTGATGTTGCTCCTGGTCTGCTCTTCTCTGCTCTGTCTCTCTCAGCAGGCCCCAGCGGTCGTGCCCTCTCTCACCTCCAGCGTTGCACATCTGCTGTGTGATGACTGTGTTAGCCTGCTCTTCCCGTCTCCCAGTATATCCACTGCAGACAGAACATGCTTCTCTGTTTCTGAATGTTTCATTCATATCTGGCTGCATGATTGAATGACGTCGGAGCTTCGGCATTTCCAGAGCAAAAAGTGTTATTATTATTAGACATAAAACGATCAAAAATTAGAGGTGTAAAGCTTCACTGATTAAATGGTTTGGTTCGCACATGTGTGAAATTTGCGTTAACAACAAAATAAAGAAAATTCTTGGTACACAAGATAAATTAGTTTTACTTAACCAAGCAAAATGTGCAAACAAATGTAACAAATGTAGAAAAGGAATGATTAGAAATTCTAGACATAAGTCCAAGTAAATTAAATTATGAGAGTATTGCCCACAAAATCTTTTTTCCTGTTTCCTGTTTCCATTTTGAACGCGACGCGCGCTGTAGTAACTGCTGCTCCAGGTTTTCGCTGCCCGCATTTTCTACTGATTTGGATACAAAACTCTTTTCTATTTTTTAAATCTTTTTCGGTTATTTCTAACTAACCAACCCATACGGGACTCGAGCACCGTGGTTTTCTGTTCGACATCCAAGAAAACATTACGGTAAGGAATTCGACCATGGCTTCCTCCCTTGTTTCCTGCTTGGAGTGCAATATGTTTAGTGTTAGTTCTGACGCCAAGTTTAACGTAACTGGTATTTGTAGGAAGTGTGAACTTAATTTAGAATTGGCGCAGAAAATAGTTGAGCTTGAGGACCGCATCCGGACGCTTCGCCAGATTCAGGAAGGAGAGAGTTACATAGAGTCTTTTCTGTTAGCGCCGGACGCACCAGGGAGTTTAAATAGCCTAGACATTAGTGTTATTCCCCCAGCAGAACCTTCGCAGCAAGGTGCTTTTGTCACGGTTCGAGGGAGGCATAGTCGCCGTCCCAAGGAGGTCATACACCTAACTCACGTTTCGAATCGTTTTTCCCCACTCAGTAATACACCTACTGAGAAAGCTCTGATAATTGGCGATTCCATTTTACGAGACGTGAGGATAGAGTCACCAGCGACCATAGTCCAATGTTTGCCTGGGGCCAGAGCTACCGACGTGGAGGCAAACTTAAAGGTGCTAGCTAAGAATAATCGTAAATATTCTAAAATTATTATCCACGCTGGCACCAACGATGTCCGACTTAGGCAGTCGGAGATCACTAAAAATAATTTTGTTTCGGTGTGTAAGCTCGCTAAAACACTCAGTCGGGAAGTAATTATCTCTGGCCCTATCCCTACCCGTAGGAGTGACGAAGTCTACAGTAGACTCACGTTGCTAAATCGCTGGATGGCTAACTGGTGTACTGACAACGACTTGGGCTTCATAGACAATTGGCCTACTTTTGGGGAAAGCCTGGCTTACTGAAGAGAGACGGACTCCACCCGAACTGGAGAGGTTCTCTTCTATTATCTAGAACATTATCCCGTAGTATAAATTCGCAAAATTTATGACCTCTCAGAGCGCTAGCCAGGCAGCAGACTTCTGGTCCTAAACCACTGTCTGCTAGCTTCCAAAAACCCGTGACTAGCTTAGCTATTGAGACTGTGTCTGTCCCTCGTTTTGGAAATGGTTTTAGAAGTAAAAAGCTATCTGAGCACACTGGCTGTCGTGGCATTTGTGTACACAATCTTATTTATATTAAAACCTCTCAGCCTGCAGTAAGTGTTGCCTGTAGTAAGACGCATCTTAAATGTGGATTGTTAAATGTTAGATCACTTTCCCCCAAGGCAGTTCTTGTGAACGAACTAATCACCGACCATAGTTTTGACCTGATTAGTTTCACTGAAACCTGGCTTAGGCCTGACGAATACGGTGCACTTAATGAGGCATCTCCCGATGGTTATGCCAGCTGCCAAGCCCCGCGTCTGTCCGGTAGAGGGGGCGGTGTTGCTGTGATTTTTTCGACAAAATTTAGTTTTACACCTAAATGTGGGGATAAGTTCTCCTCTTTTGAATCGCTTTCTATGTTTTCTGGACGGTCAAAAGATCTAGTTACCTCAGTGCAATCCTTCCTCTTAATAACTATTTATAGACCACCTGGACCGTATACTGTTTTTCTCTCCGAGTTTGCAGAGTTTTTATCAAACTTGGCAACTATGGCGGATAAAGTTGTGATTGTTGGAGATTTCAACATACATGTTGATAATGACAGTGACCCTTTAGGACTGGCTTTTGCAGCTATTATTGACTCTGTCGGTTTTGTTCAAAATATATCTGAACCAACCCACCGCCACAATCATACCTTAGATTTAGTTTTATCCTATGGTATCGATGTCGAGAATATCATTGTGTCTCCCCATAATCCTGTACTATCGGATCACTTTTTGATTTCTTTTGAAATTCAGGTAAATATTCCTATTAAATCGGAACCTAAATACTATTCCAGCCGCTCTATAAATTCATTGACGGCTTCAAAACTTATAAACTTACTTCCCGAATCCTTAGTATCAAGTCAGGACCCAAATAGCCTTTTGTCAATTGATCATCAAACTGATGCGTTAAATCACATTTTACGGAATACACTTGATGCGGTCGCACCCCTCAAGAGAAAAAAATGCAGTGAGAAGAAACTTGCACCCTGGTTTACCGACCATACCCGTGCCCTTAAACAAGTTTCCAGAAAATTAGAACGCAGATGGCGCTCTACCAATTTAGAGGTTTTTCGCTCTGCTTGGAAGGACAGCCTCATCGAATACAAGCACGCTCTTACTACAGCTAGGTCATCGTACTTCTCGAAACTAATTGACCAGAATAAAAACTGTATATTTCCTATGCTTGTGCTCCCCTGCTCTTACATAGTGCTACTGGCTATAGCACTGCTTTTTCTGACTGCATGTTCTCTTCTCTGCCTCGGCCTCTGACTCGGGGGCACCTGCCCCGAGCCCTAGATCCTGCGAGAAGTGTGAGCTGCCCCCATCAACCCTCACCCCCACGCCAACCCCAGTTCCTGGATCTGGACCCTCTCCGCGTGGTTTAGCCCCCGCTGACTACCTAACTCAGACTAACCTTGGACTGACCATGACATGGTCTTTTTTGGACATACCCTGTGCCGGCCAGAAGAGGATGGGCTCCCCCCCTTTTTAGTCTGGTTCCTCCCAAGGTTTATCCCTACCTAGGGAGTTTTTCCTTGCCACTGTTGCCGTTAGGCTTGCTTTTGGGGGGGTCTAGGCCTGGGTTCCCCCTCTGTTAAGCGTTTTGTGACAATTCTGTTGTGAAAAGCGCTATACAAATAAACTTGATTTGATTTGATATTGGAGTTAAGATATGGAGTATTGGAGTTCACATATGGAGCCATTTCAATTCAGTCCTTAAGTACCATTTCAGGAAATATCACTTGCAATGTCCACTTCAATTTACTTAAAATCCTGACTGGAGTTTTATTAATTGAATATGTCCATTGAAATACCTGCAGATGTGTTTCTTTGTGTTCCTGTGAATCTTTGTCCCTTATTGTGGTCATGGCATGAGAACACTGACCAGATGCCAAGAAATTATTCTGCAGCTGCAGTAGGTTTCAAACAAGTGATGTTTTCAAGCATGCCCACCACACTGTAATCTTAATATCTGCAGTTGCTAAGCCAGACCCCAAAAGAGTGCAACCCAACTGGTGGTCAGGTCGGTGGTAGCAAATAGTCTAACTAGCCAATGCTACAGTTAAAGAATGCCAATTTATGATTGTAATCAGGAAAAATCAGCTTATTAATTAAAATACTTAGGTCCCACTCCTTAATACCTCACCACTATCTGACCACCCTCCCCTTGCCAAAGATTGTAAACCAGCAGCTGTCGTTGTTCCTTTACCATAGAGAGCTGGCCATAACTTCCATTACACACTGCTACGTGTGTCACATGACATGCTCATACCATTCCACAGCAACCACGCTAGAAAGCACATGAACCCCAGCAGTTAAAGATTACCAACAGTGTGTGGAGCTGTCTGGTAGGCAGCACTCTGATTTGAAAAGATGAAGCATACATGACAAAAATGAATGTCCATGGGGGGGCCGGGGATTACAACTGGTTGGTCATAAAATCAAAAGGTGATTGGGAGCGGAAAGCCTCACCATCTTTGCTCACCATGTCAGTAATGCCACACAATCAGGAGGAAATCAGAGGCTGAATACACACAAAAACACAACTTTCCAAAACACCTCATTATTCAATTGAATTCAATGTTGATTAATCCCCTGATTTGGCCATGCTGGCAGATTTTACAGAGACAGACTCTTACCACTGCTCACTGTAAGGGATCTGCTGTGAGAGATGATCATTAATGCTGGCCGATTTCTGAACTGCAGCAGATTGAACAGGAGGAGGAGGCATACAGGGGCAGGTACATCTTACCCGAATGAATCAATCGATCAAATTCTAGTTAGTACAGAGCCACTCGCAGTCAGTTTGTCACATTGGGTGTTTCACAGTGCACACATTCCTGAGGGAATTTAAAGAATTCAATTCAAGTTGTTATGCCTGTATAAGACCATCAGATACACAAAGAAATGATGAAAAATAAAAATTCACCCGTGTTTCTCAGATGAACCCTTTCAGAGTGTGCCAGAAAGACATTTCAGTTAACAGCTTCCCCACAAGATGTGGATCGCTCTGCAGCCACGCCCCAGCACTGACACACTTTTTGCAGCTGGCACCGCTGGCACCCCTGGACCCGACCGCCAGTCCCCGAGCGGGCCGAGTCCTGCACGCCTGTACCTGCGCCCCCTCAAGAGCCACTCTTGATTTTCCCATCTTCTGGCGAGAGAGAGACGAGCGAAAGGAGACGCTCGGGCCAGAACGCCCGTCAGCTAAGGAATCCCAATTAACGGGCTTAATGAGAGTTCTCTCCACGCCCCGGGCTGGAGTGGGGACAGGGGGGGGGGCGGTACGGCGCAGAGTGCTGCCGACCGCACGGTGATTTTAGCTCTCGCTTAGCGAAGCTGCGAAAAAGCCATGCACTGTTATTGTTCAGAAGAGCTTTGAGGGCCCTGTTTGAAAAGAATAAATGCAATATAAGAATGTCTAATTCTAAATTCTAATTCTAATTCTAATTAATTCTTCTTCTTCTTCTAATTCTTCTTCTTCTTCTTCTTCTTCTTCTTCTTCTTCTTCTTCTTCTTCTTCTTCTTCTTCTTCTTCTTCTTCTTCTTCTTCTTCTTATTATCATTATTAGTATGCTCTGTAAAACAATGCTGACACTAATCCTGTAGAGAGGAAGGCAGTGTAATCCAATCCAGCAATACCCAGCAAACGTTGATGATAATGTTGGGGAAATGCATTGGTACACACAATGCACAAGGTGCAAAATACATATGAAGCATGATTTATTTATGAAAGCAAGTACATCAATCGTTGTGAGGTCATTTGTGATAGCCTTCAAAATGTAAATGATTTAAGACCTTGACCTCTCTGTGAAGATACAGTAAACCTCGTAAAAACATGTTTTAGTTTATGTTCAGTGATTAGCAATAAGGACGTATGCACAGGCATTATGGTGATGTAATATAAAAATGGACGAGCATAATTACCAAAAATCATGTTACATTACATTGAACTATATTAAACAGTGGTTACCATGTATGTAATTACACAGGTAAAAAAGCCAACTTAACATAAAACATTAACATCAAGTGTAATTTGACAAGGCCATGTGACAACGCCAATGATGAGCGAGTTTTGATTCCACAGGCTACACCCACTGTGATAACATGACCTAGAACGTGAACCCAGAGGCGAAGAGCGGTCGTATGCTACGGTCTCGATCATTTCCTCCGTGAAATGGGGGGAGGGGGAGGGGCTGCTTCCTCCATGCCCCCCGCTCCTCAGCAGCCAGAAGCCAATTAAACCATTTGAAATAACTTTGCAGGAAAGTGCACGTAATAGGGCGGAACAGGCGTGATGATTCTCTCACGCCCCCTGGGCCGACTTGGCCGACCCATGGCATTTTAATCAAACTAAAATATCAGCCTTTTACCTAGATTCTCTGTATTTTTTCCTGACAAGTCTCTAAGCCTCCTCAGAAATATTTTCTAATTTTCTTACCCTTTTTTTCCCATTGGGGCTGGGGCCTTGTCTGCCAATCGCTGTCAGTCGCTGACTCATGTGAACCAATCAAAACCCTTTCTTCTTTCTATAGCAAATTGATATGCTCCACCCAT
>JAINUG010000079.1:1712500-1737500 GCA_029706075.1 Aldrovandia affinis
ATGAAGCAGCGTGCCATGTTCCTCTAAGACTTAGCTCAGCGAAGCTAGCATCTTGTCAGTTTCCTGCCTGCGGGCGTCTGGGGTCTGATTAGTAATTGGGATGAACTCTTTGCTGCCTGGAAGCCGGCGTTGGGAACGAGATCCCCTTAGACATTAGAAGTGCTGAATACAGCACAGGCTTCAAAGAGAATTTTGTGGAATTTTACAGGGTGTTTTTGGATGGAAACTGCCGTTCCCCTGCGACTCAGCAGTTTTTGCACTGAATGCGTAATGCCCCCCCCCCCCTCCCCACCCCCGCATCCTTTTCGTCTTCTGTCTCCGTTCGCCTGCCCTGCTGATGGCTTTTTTAGGCAGGTGCTGAGCGGGGCTCGGTGACAGATTTAGGGAAGAAATACATTGTGGAAACATGAATAAATCAGCAGGCCTCTGTTTGGGGCAGGCAGAGCGGGAGTGCCAGAGGATTTTGTTTCCTAAAAGAAAAATCATTACATATCATTTTCAACACTGCAAGTGGTGTCAGCTAAGCAAATAAAAAAAATGCCGTAACAAAGCAAATGTCATGCATTAAGTGTCCAGCGCTCTTTGATTTATATGCTATCTGTTGCTTTCACTGTGGGAACCGCGGGCTGGGAGCAATGCGTTTCTTACTGAAATCTCACACACGTACATTTGTCTTCCTACCCATTGCTTAGTACATCAAGCCAGGAAAACAGTGCCAAGGCAAGCACGCAAACGATCGATGCAAATCGGACGCACGGTGTGCAGAATTTCGCTTCAGATGATCACGAGGGGAACTTTCCCTAATCTCGCAGCGTCAAAAGTGTCTCGCGTCTAACAAAGAATGCTTAAACCGATGACAGTGGCGATTTGTTCAAACGATTTCACGATGCATTGCCGGATTTAGCGTACGTGAAAGGATGTGCTGCAGCAGAAGAGAACAGCTGTGTTGTGTGTTTTTCACAGCGCTTTACTGCGTCAGTTTTAACCACCAAAGGTACGCGGGACACTTCCCTGTCGCTGCCACTGTGCGCGCCACATCGGTAACACCAAGTCTGTCTGCTCCCCACCCACTCAACGTTGCTCTATTTACAATATAACAAACATTTTTACATCACACACTTGAAGCAGCCCAGTGGAAATACTCCACAAGAGTGATATATTTGGAACTGCCTTAGATGTCTTTATGTAATACTGTACTATTTTAGAGAGAACAATGCTTCTCTTTTAATGTGAAATGTGTGTGTGTATATAATGTGTATAGTATATACATATATTATCATATAGTGTATATATTGTGGCAGCCCAAGGGGCTGCACAAGGAAATGGTTGTCTAGCCTACAACACATGGGAGCCAGGAAACACTACATTTCCCAGCAGGCCACAGTCACACCAGAACAGAGTCAAGCAAATGGGACTAACGAACAGCTGAAATCCATTTCGAGGCCTATTTAAAGGGCTGATTCCCATCACACTTTGAAAGGAGTTGGTGAGTGTGTTTGGGAAGTAGAGAACCTGTGAAGTCGTTTGACCAGCCAGGATTTGAGGAGAGAGTGTTTTGGAGTGTTGTGTAAGAAATTGGATTGTTTTGAGGACCCCCTTTGATTGAATTGATTACGGACTGGATTTTGGAACTGGATTTTGGAACTGAACTGGACTTTGTTTTGGAACTGGATTTTTGGACAGTGTTTGTCAAGAGTAAGATAAATTGTCATTTTGTTTATATTACTGCCTCCTCTGTGTTCTTGAACCCTCCTCCAAGGCCCGTGTGTGTCGCCCAACCCCTGGGGACACCACAATATATATATATATATACTGTAGTATATTGTGGCATCACAAGGGGCAGCCTTGAAAAATGGCTGCCTGCCCCATTGTGAGCCACTAGAGTCATCAAGACTACAGCTCCTAGCAGCCTGCAGTCCCACACCTGGCCAGCAGCTGAATCAAATGACACAACTGGGACAGCTGGCAGCTGACTCCAATTGTGAACTACAATAAAAGGATTGATGGTGCCGCATGAGAAGGGAGAGAGACAGGTTGGAGGGCAGCAAGCTGTGCTGCAGGCCACATGTCCTAAGATGTTGGTGTTGGTGTTGGTTTTTGAGAAGATTGAGAATAGAAATGATTGATTAATACTTTATTTTGATGTTTTGGAAGAATCATTTATTAAAATTACTATTTTGTTTTGGAATCCTGCCTCCTCTCTGCATTTCTTTGCTTGTCCCTGTATGTCACCCACCCCCAGTGGCACTACAATATATATACATATGTCTGCAGGGTCTTTGTTTTATGCTCTTCATGGGAGTCACTCTCGATTTAATGGAAATTATATTTGAGGAAACATGTACTGTCCATAAACTCCTTGGTGGCTTCCTCCACAAATCTCCATAAATGTAATACCCACGGCCAAAGCAACGTGAAGCGCTTTCTCTCTTTACTTAAACCAGTTTAATCTGACCTGAATCTCCGGCCATTACTTCAGTCCCCAGCAGGTGAACAAGCTCATGGACCACTGCAGAAGAACTCTAAAAATAATCCCCCTCCATCACAGAACTCATGAAAGCAAATTAAATGTATTATCGCATTTTAACGCCCCAATAACCCCTTTAATTTGATGGAATCTGAAGAACAAATAAAAATTGCTCATTTGAAGCATTCGACAAAAATAAAATCACTCTGGACAAGTGATGCAGGATGTGGCATTTGCTGGGAGGACTAAACCAAATCACACATTTGATCATTTGAGGAAAATGCCAGGAATGCTTAATACGTACATGCCATTCAATTTCACCTAATTCTGTAAATGTCAGCGTCCTGACGAGGACTACATGATTCTGAAACCTAATATGCTTTAGTTCAATGATGACAATGAGGCTTGCCAGAAATGTAATTTGCGTTACATTATTTGTAAAGAGAATGTGTGTGTGTGTGTGTGTGGTTTGGCAGGGCAGGTCAATGGGAGAGAGTGCTCTTCAGTGTGTGGACTAATTCATCTAATTCAATGGCAGAACTGGGAAGTCTTTCTTCCAGATAACACAGTTCTGTATTATCATCCATGCAATAACATCCATGTTGAAAAGTTTTTTGTTATTTGACAGGGACAATTAAGGGGTCCCACATGCAAAACTCTCATCCCCCAAAATGTCTTCAGCAAACAAAAAACAACTACGGGAATTCAAAACATTCAACTGGTTTGTAATCAATAGTCACTAGTCACTAGACATCGTGCTTTCGCTAATAACATAACAATCACAGCACATTAATATGCGGGGGCAGAATGACCTGACTGCACATTATGCTGGCATTTTAATCCTCAGCGTTATATCACAGATTGCATTACACTTCAAATATACACTTTCATTATGCTATTTGGCTTTCCTCAGAATACTGAGAATATATTTTTTTTTTCAGTGATTATAACAATAATGTTGGCACTATTGGGATGGCAGTGTACTGTAGTGGTAATACTAGTAGTGCTACTATTGGGGTGGCAGTGTAGTGTAGTGTAATGTATAGGGAACTGGGCTTGTTACTCAAAGGTACTGCCGCTGTACCCTTAGGTTGAACTGCTTCAGTAAATCCAGCTGTGTAAAGGGATTGCATGTAAAACTGCCTAAAATGTAAACGCAATAGAGACATTTGCATATCATGTGCAATGTCTGTGTTGAAGGTGAAGGAAGTTGAGGATTACATGAATGGGAATGAAGAGCGTGTACCACACTCACGCAATCCTGTGTTTTTACATTTACATACAATTGTACATTTTAGAGCGACTTACAATGAGTGCATTTAAACATGGCAACAATCACGGCTAGCACAAGGGATCAGCTCATTAACAATGCAACAGGCATCACCGTAGACAGCTGCACACCATACCTATGAAACAGGGAATTTCTGAAATGATCTTTTTGCTTTTTTATACAATCTATTCTCTTTGCACTTTTTTCATTTTGAGATTTGTTGTAATGAATAATGCTTCACAAATAAATTGTATTATTTTATTATTATTAGCGCTTCAGTTTTCCTTGTCTGACTCAGTCGTCATCTTCACAAAAAGGCCTAACCTCACAACATAGCAGGCAAGATGCTGACTACTTCCTGACTAATTTAATCTCCTACATCTACAAAATGGCAACGTGGGTACCATGTCTGACATGAATGGAACTGAGGAAGGCCCACTGCTACATTTCAGGACTTTCAACATTTTATGTTGTTTGATTGCAGACTAATGCCCATTACACATTTGTTCTTCCCTACTGCTCTCAGATGGTGCATGCCTGAATGTTGTGATCCTGGATCTTGCACTGGAAAACTCCAGAAAATCAAGGGACATATTTCCACATATCTCTTGAATCTGACATCTGACCCAATGCTACTACTACTACTTCTACAGCTACAACTACAACTTTATTATTATTATTATTATTATCACTTTTTAAATTATACAATTAATAAAATAAATACAATTTTCTCCAAAATGGACAATATTAAGAACTCCATCTCCTCATTTGTGTCACACAGAGGTGTGAATCGAGCATCTGCTGCCAAGATTTCTCTGACAATAGCAGCTGTGTGCAGTCTGTAGCACAGTCTGTACCATTCTCACTGTGCATGCCACACCAACATTAGGGATGCAAACAAAAGAAAAGACAGTGAATGAAGCTTCACATGTCCCAGTGTGAGTGGGGCCGCTAATGCCAAGGTTCCCATCCCCAGCCCATACAAGGAATTGTGGGTAATACACAACCCACAGCATGTGTGGAGGGAAGAAAAAACAACTTTAACGTATCAAGGATACAAACATCATTAAAAAGCAAGGGGTGAATGAGTCCATTCATATACAATTTTCTTTCCAGAATCATGAGAAGAATGTCCTTTTTCCATTTTAGTGCACTGTAGCCTCAAGGATTGGCTTCATTTACTATAAATACATACAAATGTTGACATATACAAGATTACAAGTCACATTGCTTGTCTCAGTAAGGCATTTTAATCTCAACATGTTGTTGTTGCTTAAGACCTTCCCTTGCCTGTGTTTAGCTCCCACATGCAGAGCCTTTTACAGAGGCTTAAATCTGTGCCAGTGAGGCATGACACAGACCTTACCTCCCCCTGTCGCTGTGTTCTGAGAAAGGGCATAGCATCATTAGTTATTACACTGCATTTTAACATTGTGCTCGGGAGCATATGTGGACTATATACCCAAGGGTCCATGAGAATCATTTATTTTTCTATGCATCTTATGTACTCTCAGACATGGTACAGTAATTATTTTATTTCTTAATCTTGTCATTTCTGGGTTTTCACAAAAAGCGAAATCAGAGTTTTAATTGAGGAGGCGTGTGCCAATCCTTGACCCGACGTTGCTTTTTCAGCTCCAAAATAGCGCCCTTCCTCAGAGGACGTACCTCAGAGGACATACCTGGATTAGAACACAAAGCGCATATAATCCTAGAAAAAGAGTCGATCCTTTCTTTGAACTTCAAAGTTCAGACAAAACAATTGAAGCAAAATAGCAGGAAGCCTTAAAAAAATGCAACCAATTGAGTTGAGACGAATGCGTGATTGTCTAATGAATCTTACATGTGCCGAGGCTGTGTGAACTCCAGGTGAACTTTGTATTAGAGAACCTCTCCCACCCTCGGATGTGGAGGAGGAGAGGCGCGGTAAACTATTGAAGTCATGCGTGTTGGGATGTGGTGTCTTTCCAGACGAGGCTTCAAGCGCCTTGATTGGCAACGGAGGTGTCCTGCCAATGATGAGGAGCCGTCAGAATGCAGTTGACACCTGGATCCTGTCTCCGCGGTTCTCCTGGCAATTGCAAATTAATTTGCCACCGTTCAGTGTGTCTTTTAATGACACAAAAACTGTCACCTCTTCTATTTTCACTGGCAGAAATTTCCACAGCTATAAAGGTAGCGTTACAGTGGCTCTCACAAGAGTGGCTTTCCATTTGTTGGGCAGTCTGCTGAAAATAATTAGGAGAAGTAAGCTCTTTTTTCATCATATAAAATATTATTCACTTTGTTGTTTAATAGACGGAAGTTGCTGAGCAAAAGAAAGGGCCACGCTCAACGGACATCCTGCTGCAAATATGCTGGTCAAATTTTAGCGTAAACAACGGCAATTTCCATTTGCAACATTAGCAAGATATATTTTTACACCCTCCTCACCAAATAAAAGTATTTTATTTTACTTATAAGTATTGTCAAATAAAGCAACACTTGGGTGTTGATTTTATCACTATGTTATTATGGTCTGTAACACTCAAACAATTATTTGACCAGACTGGTCCCCTTGTTAGGCTGGATTAGTGACCGGTTAAGGGTGACGGTGTACACATCATCCCAAAAGCATGATAATAAATCACCCAAAATCTGGCCCTATCATGTGAAGCATAGCTCACCTATGATTCACAATGTAAAGCACAATCAGCAACTATTTGAAGAGTTGAAGATCATTCTTGGTTTTTACAAAAAAACATCTCTCACTCACAAAAATGCAAGGGCCTTTTTTATTTTTATATAGCGTGTCATTTTCTTATTTATTCCCAAAACATTTTCTCATTGATTATGTATATTATTAAATATCAAATGTTTATTAAGTCTCTGTAAACCTATACTAGAGGTAGTTGAATATGATGGATATCAGCTAGTCCAAATGAAACATGTTACATTACATGTGTGTGTGTGTGTGTGTGTGTGTGTGTCCAACATTCAAATCTTGCTTGGGATAAAAACAAATGGAAATCAAATAAATAAGTAATGTTTTCTCTTTAACACTATCGTAATCAGATACAATACCCACCAATGAGTATCAACACGGGAATGAGCAAGAAACTGACAACTCTCTCCCTGAAAATTGATGCAGTCTAAAATTTATGTAAAATCCTATTTTCCAGTACTCACTCAACATTCAATGATCTGTAATTAATACTGCACAAGGACCAATAAAATCACAAAGCGGTGCGGTGTGTCTGTCCCATGGTGGGTATGTCTGTCCCATGGTGGGTATGTCTGTCCCATGGTGGGTATGTCTGTCCCATGGTGGGTATGTCTGTCCCATGGTGGGTATGTCTGTCCCATGGTGGGTATGTCTGTCCCACGGTGTGGTATGTCTGTCCCATAGTGGGTATGTCTGTCCCATGTCTAATTAAGGTTAATTAAAGACACATACACTAGGCTGTGCTAATCCTCAAGAGTGAGCTCTTCTAAACCAAGTGCTTAACCCATATCCGCTGAACTATGGGATTTTCCGTAGACCGTGCAAACCCTTCATTTACCGATCTACGGAAAATCCCGTAGCAGAAATTCAATGAAATTTAAATGCGTGTTGAGGTGCAACATCCAAATATTATGTCATTATATAACAAACACATGGGGGCTGTAGTCTCCGTATTGCCTTTTTATTTGTACATCATTTATAACAATACATCATTTGTGGAGATATATGGTATGTCATATCAATTAAACATTTAAACAAATTAGTGTTATTATTTACAAAATATATGTGTAAATTATGTACAGATAAATTCTTACAATCTTACATTGATTTGTCACATCTACATTTACATGTAACCATTTTGAAATTTGATGTGAAGAGTTATATTTCAATGAATTGAGTTCGTATCATTCTCTGTAATGTCAGAAGTTCATCTCATTCTTCATTTAGTTATTAGTTTAAATTTTGTGCGTGCCTTTTGTTTGTTTGTTATGTCTGTTGGGATCCTGTTGAGTTCCTACTGCTTTCCTGTAGCTTATACCTATTAAGTTTGTTGATAGAGACTCCTGAAGTTGCGAAATTTCATCTTTGTATTATTGTGAATTGCCTCTTCTAACAGGCAGTTTTTTTGTCCTGACACTAGAGGTGGACGTCGTCTTCTGTGTGGGCGCCCCTGCTCTTTCAAGCTCCGCCACACCGGAATACAGCGAGCATTTCATCCAACGGAAAGCACGGGCCCTGCGTTCAGGCATGGTCAAGGTCCAGCGGAGCAGAGGACACGAATGGACACCTAGCCCTCGGGTGATTCAAAGATTCAAAGATTCAAAGATTCAAAGATTCAAAGATTCTTTATTTGTCGTTGTCTTTGTACACTTGCGTGCTTAAAAAAAACGAAATATCTTTCCCCCCAGCCCTCAGCAGTACTACAGTAAAAGACAACAATCACAAATAGGCTCAAATATAAAAACATAAAACAGTTTGCATAAAAACAACAATGGAGCAGCAGCTGCCCAGTGGCAGCACAGTATATTAAATTACGCAAAATTACACATATTCAATTACACAGTATATTAAAATGTAGTGAAATGTAGTGTAAAGTGCAGGTTCAGTTCAGTAGCAGCAGTGTCTTAAAATGAGTAGTGCAGTCACATCCGGTGCAGTCAGGCAGGTAGTGTGTGTGTAAGGGTGGGGGAGGGGAGGGGGGGATTGGCCAGAACCTGGACACATAGACAGCATCGTCTGCTTGCCTGCTGCCATCTCCAATAAAGCACGCCGAGGGTTCTGGAAGAGCCGGCTGACCCCTGTGCAGGATCCAGTCTCACCCTCCGCAGGTCGATCACAAGGAGTGGCACTGTGCCGCTTTGGGAGCGGGCGCCGTGCCCAGCCTCTGTAAAGGTGCGCGGCTATGGCCTGCCAACGTCAATCTCAGTCTCAGCACAGACACCACTTCCTGTCTAGGGCAGCTTCCAGATATGTATGCGTGTTGGAGAACTGGGAGGCCATCGCTGCTGGGTACCTGAAGGCTCTCCTCTCTCTGGTGTGACTGACCAACACATTACATTACATTGCAGGCATTTGGCAGACGCTCTTATCCAGAGCGACATACAGCAAAGTGTTAACCGTAGTCAAGAACAGTTTAGCTGAAAGCCACCCTAGTGGGAAGTACAGTTCCTAGGTGCTAGGAGCAACCACATTGTTAAACTAGGACCCTGTAGGTAAATCTGTTAGCCACAATTCAAAGGTCTCAAGGTAGCAAAGAATAATGCAATCAATGCAAGAAAATAATGCCTAAGCCTAATACAATACATAAACAAGTAGACATGTGTAATACTAAGACGTGTGTAACACCTGTCCGTCAACCGAGGTTACTCATGAACTAATATTTATTAGTTCCGTAGTTGTTGTTAACTGAAGGACTGTTGTTAAGTGCTGTTCCCTCCTTTACTTTCAGTTCAGAACAGGAAGTATATGAAAGTTAAATCAAAACTGCCAAGTCATCTTATAATAATAATAATAATAATCTTAAGGGGAACTGCTGTTCACTTTAAATAATAATAATATTTTTTTAAAGATAATTTGTTTTATTATCATAATTAATTATGATTATAAAATGGGCCAAATCTGGTGACTTAAAATGACTTTGTTGTTGTGGGAATTTAGTTTTGATTTGAATCCAGGGGATGGCTTTATACAATGATATCCTTTCAGTTCACCGGTCTTTGACTCTATTTTCAATTGTTTCTGTTTCTTCAATTCCTCCCATGTATCCCTTTCAATGGTAGACGGCTTAATCAACTCTACATGTTAGACTGTTACAATAGCATCCATACGTTTCAGGCGTATTCTACATAGACATGCACTGTACTGTACATGGCTTGTATTTAAAGCTCATAAATCCACACCATGCATACTATTCTTCATCCCTGAATCAATAAGTCAGCACAGCAGTTCTTCAGAAAATGAGGCTGTGTGGATTCGTTTCCAAAACAAAACAAAAATCTCACTGCTTTCATCAAAAATATTGATTTTATACCAATTTTGCTTGCCAGCCATCCACTTCTTTTCATTTCCGCCCTCGTAAAAAAAATCTCCCGTCAAATAAAAGTTTCATTACAGCATCAATTCCTTGTTCATGAAGATGTCATTCAAATCTTAAGTCCTAAATATTTAAGCGCATTTTCTTAAGTGGAAGTGTTTGCTTGGCTCTGCGTGGCAGTGGGGCTGCTGGAGCGGCAGCTGAGGGACAGGTGATATGGGGCTGGTGCTGAAGTAAGCTCTTTGGAAAGGATACACAGGAGTTCTTCATCTTCAAGAGCGGAGGCGCACAGAGACAAACGCGCTCGCTCCCCACTTCATCGCCCCCTGTGTCTGTGGGGCGCGGCGTCGCGTGCCCATGAATAAAGGAGGAGAATAAAAGAAGGATCCCCTTCTTCTCAGGGCGTGGCGAGGGAGCGGTGAATGCTCTTGTGCCCACAGATGAATCTATGACCAAGAATCACCCCCATACCCCCTTCCCCCCCTCCCTCTATAATCAAACCCAAATAAATATTTTACAGTCTGAAGAGAATAAGTAAATATATGCCTTTCCTCTGCAGTTTCACAGAAGTATGTCAGTGGGGTAATCCAGACAAAATAAAGTATAATGTAAAGAGCATTCCGAGAGATACTGAATTATTGCATTATTTCTACTATTTGTAGAAGGTGTAAAAGCAGTAGTGATAATGCAGTAATTACAGTAGTAGTTGTATAATGGGATTATGAAGTAGTTATGCTAACACTGCACTAAAAGTAGTAGGTGGTACTTCTAATACTGCACAGGTAGTAGTTTAATATTAGTGTATTACTGATAGTGCAGCAGTAGTAGAATAATGTCACACGCCACTTGACAATTACTGGACTGGAGCAGAGCAGTTGATGGTAATAACTGACAGAGGAGTGGGTTTTGCTGGTCTGCGGACCGGATCTTTAATTGTTTTTGTCTCTCCCCCCAGACACGGGAGAGAGAGAGTGGGAGAGCAGGTTATAATAAAAACAAAAACAAACACAAAATTTTCACACTACTTGCCGCGAAGCTTTCGGGCAAAAAAACAAAACTAAAATAACAAACTAAAATAATCAAACAATAAATGAAAGCCCCGCCTCCTCCGAGGGGGTAATCCCCTTTCCGGGAACACACAGATAATCAGTGGCTTTCCACACCGCCTTCATACATCCACATTTAACACCCAAACACTTACGGGACAGGGTAGAGCTCTACGCACTGTCCCGACACACACTCGACACACATCTCAACAAGACACTGCGCCTCCTCAGACCAGAGTTCCCCCAGGCACACACATATCCAGTGACTTTTCAAGTGCTTCCCAAACCCATGCACACAGAGACACTCAAACTTTTCAGTCCGAGTTCTCCAATCACCCCAAGGGTGAGAGGCGAACCCTCTTTCAGGGCACCCTGTCGCTCTCTTTCACGATCACACTGAAGGAGAGAGGCGGACATTCTTAGTGCGCCCCCTCTCCCTCTTTCCCACACACACAGGAAGCACTCTACTCAGTCACTTTCGACAAACGCACACAGAACTCAACATAGATTCCACACAGACTCCGCCTCCCAGAAGTTTGGATTACAGACACGCGCCACCATGCCCGACAGAGTCACATCGAACACCAACACTCACAAATGACACGCCCACATGAACAAGATAAACACTTCTCCAGACACACACATGGATGACAAGACTCGGACTAACTCTGATACACACACCAATGACACAGTACGTCACAACTGACATTAAACTTATACTCCACACTACACGATATGCCACGCCTGCATTCACACACGAACAACAAGACCCACAACTCTTAATTCATACACACTAATGACAACACAAAGACTAACTCTCAAATACGCATACATAATGACAAGACAAGACTAACTTTCCAAGATTCAATCTTCTGTTTCTAACCCTCGAAAACTCTACTCTACATTTTCCTCTCTGCTCACCCCTCCTCCTCCCCCACCCCCCTCCTCTCTAACCGCGGATGACTTCGCATCCTTTTTTTGCGAGAAGGTCGACGACATTCGCAACTCCTTCCCCCCATCCTCTCGCTCACCTAATTCTCCCTCACTTATCTCGCCACCTAAACCTCTCATCCCTCTGTCCTCATTCTCGCCTCTCCCTGACTCGGACATCCTTCAACTTGTTCACTCCCACCGTCCCACCACCTGCCCTCTTGATCCCATTCCTTCCCCCCTCTTCCAGTCCATTGCTATGGACATCCTCCCCTTTGTATCCAATGTTATTAACTCCTCTCTTTCCTCTGGCTCTGTCCCCTCTTCCCTCAAATGCGCTCATGTTGTCCCCTCCTCAAAAAACCCTCTCTGACTCCTGCTGTCATTTCAAACTACCGACCTGTCTCTCTCCTCCCATTTCTCTCCAAAACATTAGAGCGGGCTGTCTATAACCAACTGTCTGCTTATCTCCTACAGAACAACCTGCTTGATCCTAACCAATCTGGGTTGAAGGCAGGCTACTCCACAGAGACTGCTCTCCTTGCGGTCACTGCAGCTCTTCACGTGGCTAAGTCCCAATCCCTTAGCTCAGTCCTCCTCCTCCTCGACCTGTCGGCTGCATTCGACACCGTGGACCACCAGATCCTGCTCTCATCACTCGTCGAGATGGGAATCTCTGGATCTGCATTGACATGGTTTGAGTCCTACTTGGCTGACCGGTCCTACCAGGTGGCCTGGAAAGGATCCCTCTCCTCTCCCCATAACCTCTCTACCGGAGTCCCCCAAGTCACTTGGTTCTGTTATTTCTGCTCATGGTTTTTCCTATCACCATTATGCCGATGACACTCAACTCTTTCTCTCCTTTTCTCCATCTGAGACCCAGATCCCGGCACGGATCTCTGCATGCCTGGCTGACATCTCCGCATGGATGTCCACCCACCACCTGAAACTGAACCTGGGGAAGACAGAGCTGCTCTTCCTCCCAGCAAAGGGCTCCCCGATGATTGATGCGTCAATCACCGTGGAAGGCTCCATAGTGTCTCTGTCCCAGTCTGCCAGGAGTCTTGGAGTGACCCTGGACAACCAGCTGTGCTTCTTGAGCCACATTGCAGCAATCACTCAGACCTGCCGATTCTCCCTCCACAACATCCGGAGGATCCGACTGTTCCTCACCCAAGAGGCCACACAACTCCTGGTCCAGGCCCTGGTGATCTCACGTCTGGACTACTGCAATTCCTTGCTGGCAGGCCTACCGGCCTGTGCCATCAAGCCACTGCAACTAGTCCAGAACGCTGCTGCTCGTCTGGTGTTCAACCAGCCGAAGTTCACCCACGTCACCCCTCTACTCTCCTCTCTGCACTGGCTCCCCATCGTAGCACATCAGATTCAAATCACTGGTGCTTGCTTTTCAAGCGGCTAGAGGTACTGCCCCCCCATACCTCCGTTCACTCATCACTCCCTACACCCCAGTCAGACCCCTCCGCTCCGCCTCCTCTGGCAAACTGACTGCCCCATCCCTCCTGATGCCTGGCAGCTGCTTCTCGCGGTCTCGTCTCTTCTCTGTCCTGATCCCTCGCTGGTGGAACGACCTTCCGCAATTGGTGGAATCACTTGCAATCTTCCGCAAGAGACTCAAAACCCACCTTTTCAGACTCCACTACCACTGAATTCTGAACATCTAGCTAGTTGTCACCACCACTGCCTATTTGTCCAACACTATATACCCCTGCTTGCTCCATTTAATAAAAAAAGAACAAAATTACTAACCTTTCCCTTCCCAGTGTTACAGGTATCATATGCTGCTGCCTGCAATTATGTCTATCGCTGTATTACTGCACTGATCTCTTGCGCTAACTACGATTGTTCCTACCATGTATTTATGCACATCTTGTAAGTCGCTCTGGATAAGAGCGTCTGCTAAATGCTTAAAATGTCAAATGTAACTGATTCTCCACTTGCCCCACCTGCTCTTAAATAGGCGTACTTTCTGCCTGGCTCAGGTGGGACTCGTGAGGCAATCACCTGTCTATCATAACATTCACTCACCCAATCACAATCACTCAACACCAAACAATTCACATTCTCACACACAACCAGGTAAGTGACTAATCACTTATCAATTACCACCAATTAAATAATAATTCAATCAATTATGGCCTTTGGAGCAACCTTCCGGGCACCAGTTCACACTCTCACACCCCGAGAGTGCCAAATCTGCCCCCGGAAAGTCTCACTGCTCCAAACGCCTCCACAACATGGAACAACCAAGGCAACCCTGCCACTCCCATGTTGCCAAGACCGACGCCCTCCACAAATAACAAAATAGTATTAATACTGTCATAGTGGTGGTAGTGGGAAATGTGTCTCTGTGTATGATGTGTTGATATGGTAAGAGGGTATTTATATGAAATAGAGTGGACTGAAGGCAGTGGAGCAGTGTTAATGTTTCACTCTGCAGTGTGATTACTGGATTCTATGAGTGGGCTTTGAGCTGAAATTGACATAACTCACCTGTTGCTAGAAGAGTTGGATTCATGTGGAGACAGGATGCATATTTTGGACATTTGTGGCGCAAAGACAGCTGAGCTGTCCCTGTAGTCTTCAGACTGTTATGAGCATTGCAGACATTTCTGGTGTTGTGTAATAAGGTCCAAGGGCAGAAATATAACCTTTTCTCAGCGTAATATTAACACTGTCTATTTTTAACACATGGCTTTTGGTCTGTGAGAGGACATTTTCAGGCAAAGCAATCCAAATTTACGCCGGCAAAAGGGAACCCAAATTGGATGTAGTTACTTTAAAATGCATTTCCTGCAGTCCTTTTCTCCAGGTAATTCCTTGCGTAATCGCCAGCTGCAGTGGGTGTTAGAAAAAAGCTCCATTCAGCAGCGTGCGATTTCCCGGGACCACCTGGACCTGAAAAGGAACCCGTTTCCAGCACTCCGGCGTATGACAGAAAGCTGAGGTAGGCATTGTCCATTGTGCGTTGTGCTTTAGCAATACAAACAAGCCAGCTGTTCAGTGAGAGGTTAGATGACATTTCTGGCCCAGCTGCTGGATATCCAGTTCCATTGGACAGCAAATCCCTGGCCCTTACACAAAGTAGAAGTGCTGTGACTGCTATCGTTAGATATATATATGTATGTATGTATGTATGTATGTATTGATGTTTGTATTAGGGCTGTCAACCGATTGAAAAAAATGAGCTGATTAAAATATATATATATAGTATATATACAGTATATATATAAAAAAATTAATATTGTCATCAAATATACTGGACACTATAATACTACTGCGATGGATTGGCGACCTGTCAAGGGTTTATTCCTGACTCTCGCCACTATGCATGCTGGGATAGGCTCCAGCCCCCCCGCGACCCTGACCAGGAATAAGCGGCTTAGACAATGAGATGAGATGAGACTATAACACTATACACACGTGTCATCAGATAATATATTCTGCTATATCCATACTGGAGTACTAATGGTAAAATGTGTTTATCAGAAAGTTCAGCAATCCTTTTTTTCATGAACGGATTTTTTTTTTTTACCATAATTTGTTAATTAAATGTTTTCTTTTATGCAAAACATCTGTTCATCACAATTTTGGAAATACTCTAGTATGTAATATTTCACATTTTTACATGTGGAAAGTGTATCAATTTTGGTAATGTCGTATCTGACATTTTTGCATGTTTGTCTACACTAGGAAGGTAGAGATATTGATGATTTACACATGAAATCATAATTTGCTTAAAACAAAACAACCACAAACATATTTACTGTTGTGACCAATGAGTTTATTCGTCATCTACCCTTTCATTTCTGTCAGGTCAGAGTATTTCATCAACATCACAGTGCATGTTCTCTCTGGCCATGCACCTAGAGAAAAAATGATGTGAGTGCCGGATCCATCCCTGGCATGCATTGGCTTCCATGTCTCCACAAGCCTCCTGCATGCCCTGGAGAAGTGTTGCCCTCTCGTATTGGGTTGCGATCCTTGTTACGGCTGGCCAAAATTTGACCCCAGAGACTGTTAAAAGGCAGGTGCTTGATTACTGATTGTAGCCATGCTGCCGATGCATGATAACTCTGCCTGTGATTGGACCGTTTCCAGTGGCATTCTCCTCGACCTTGTCTGGCCACGCCCCTGTCTGGAGAAGAAATGCTAGTGGAGCCGCAGTTTTGCAGTTTCTTGTTTTTTCTTTTTTTTTTTCATTCTGACTTTGTGTCCTTATGTCGACCCTGCTTGTTTGTCCATATATTTCTTTTACTTTTTGTGTGCTGTAACATACCCTTTTTTCTTTTTGTGTATTTTTATATCCGTCTGACTGTTTGGTTTTATTTGCTGTCTGTGTCATATATTTATTTATTTTTGTTGTAAAATAAAGTCCGTCTGACTGGTGCTATTTGCAGACCGTAGTCACTGGGCTAATGCTTTACAGGTCGTAACAGTCCTACACCTTCCATCTTCAACTCCTCAATTGGATTCAGAAATGGAGAGTATGGTGGAAGGCACACCATCACAAAACGTGGATGTGTTGCAAACCACTCACGTGCGAGTGGTCAATGGTGGAATCTGACATTGTCCCAGACAACCACAAACATCATCAGTTCTGGTCCCTCCAGGTCTCGTTCTTCTTGTGGTATGAGGGTATCATTGAGGGAATCCAACAAACTGATGAGTCTTGATTTGTTGTACAGTGCAAAGATGACATTGTGCACCACTCCCCCATTTCTTGAGATGGCTGCACAAATTGTGATGTTGTCTCCATGTTGACCTGGGACATTGACAGTGGAACGCTGACCAATTATATTCCTCTCTCTCATTTTTGTTTTGGTCAGATTGAAGCCAGCTTCATCAAAATAGATGTATTCATGGTTGGTTGGGCTTCCATCAAACTCCATTATCCTCTAAGGAAAACCAATGGTATAGTTAGTCATTATGGTACTGTCCCATGTGCACTCAGTACACCTGCTTCATGCGGGTGGCTTTCCATTTCAGGACACGATCAATTAGTCAAACTACAGTGCTGGATGTTGTGGAAGACTTGATTGTCCTGAATCATTTTCAATGCAGTAACAATGCAGTATAGAACCACATACAGTAAACTTCATTACCATTGTGTGTTGTACACAATGTGCAGCCATGTACAGTACACTTTACTTTAATACTCACAATTGAGTAATTCACAATTGCAATATCCCTTACCAGTTTTCCTTCTGGAACGTATGAATGATTGAAGCCACTGTAGATCTGCTCACATTAGACTGAACTCTCTCTCCAGCCTCTCTCAGAGAAAGACCACGATTGATGACAAAGTCAATTAGAGTTGCTCTCAAGTCATTTGAGACCATTCTTCTCACTTGCCCTCTACCTCTTCCTCTCCATCTCCCTCTACCTCCCCTATCTCCCCTTCCTCCCCCACCTCCCCCATCCCCTCTTCCTTGCCCATCTCCCCTTCCTCCCCATCCCCTCTTCCTCCCCCACCTCCCCTTCCTCCCCATCCCCTCTTCCTCCTCCACCCCCTCTTCCTCCTCCACCTCCTCTTGTTATTACTCTTCCTGCAACTCTCTCATCATCCTGCTCCATTCTTTGGTCAGGCTCCATAGCTTTCACAAAAAAAGTTACTTCAGGTCACTCCTTTTATACATAATGAAGTGCTGATTATTGAGTGAACAATGTAGCAATTAGCACGTTCTGTCTTGTGTGCTTTACTATCCCAGCTGACATCAATATGGTGGAAATTGAGCACATGTCATGTTATCATGACCCCTTGGCAAATTGAAATGAAACTGATGAAAATTTGAAAATTTGAAAAATGGTATATGTAGTTTTGTAATTTGTTTTAAAACAATGAAAACGAATTGTTCATTGTTAAAAATGATCAAGTGCATAGACAGCTGTGTTAACTGTTTTGAGAGCATGGATCTGTGCCAAATCGATTGAGAAAAACTGGAATTGGTTGATTAATTGGAAACAATGGTTTTTATCTGCTTTTTATCTGAACACTGGCAGAATTTGTTTATAGTTTATTGAATTTATCAAGCAATCACCATAAAGCCTCGGACGGGGTTCTCTTCGTTCTATGGTTGGTACACAAGCAGTTTTTCAAAACAATCACAAGTAACCACACAAAATCAAATCCCTCACGGGCCACAAACAGCTATCAACACAGCGTGGCCCATCAGGTATAGGTGTCTCTTTTCAATCACATATAATACCCCCTCAATCACCATGCCTCGGACTTCCTTCAGCCGGTTGCCACAACACCTTAAAATCAAATGAACGTGGGACATTATATCAAACATAATGCTCACAGCTTAAAGCTACATTTAACATGATGTTCCCTTTATTGCAGCTAGCTAAAAACTCATTAAGCTGAAAATGATGGCTGTATCTAGCATTAGCTAGTGTTCTTATGTCAAATAACTTCAGCTGGTGTGCTTACACTGATAAAATATGCAAATTTAAGAATTCATTTTAAATGTATTTTAAAACCTAGTATATTTTTATCCAAAATTAGATAAAGTTTGCCTGCTCATTAAGCAGGACAGGAATAATCAGGGCCCCTTTTCATGTCATCAGTAAACAGCTTTGCTCTCCAGCATTATAAAGATGAACCACACTGTGGTATGGACGGGCTCAGGACCGATTGAGTCGCTTCGTATTTCGACTGCCCTTCCTTGAAAAATCTCCATCAAAATGAGAGCCCGATAAAACCACTGAAAAACCACACTGGAGGTTGTTTTTATTCATATTATCTTACACATTACTTCTTTCTCTGCTGGCTTTCCTCTTATTAGCTTAGATCAGGGGTGGGCAAGGAGTGCTGTATCTGTTTCTGGATTTCATGCCAACTTCATTTATTAATGAGCTCCATCATTTGTGTGATCTGACATTTTAGATACAATTCTTGATAAGCTCATGAATGGCAGCTGAAGTCTGTTCTTGTGTCCCTATATGAGCCATTTTAGTGTGGTATAATTCTATGAGTGACCTGGAATTGGTTTATATAGCTAATTAGATAACTGAGGGAAATAGGTGGAAACAGCACCTGCATACACAGGGGCCCACCAGGAATGGAGTTGAGCATTCCTGGCTTAGGGTATGGAAACCCTGGAGTCTGCATCCTGTCCGTGACCTGTTTATCACTACTAGCTCAGCTGCCATTCAGGGGAGATTTTATAATAGGCCTTCATTCTCTTACAGTAGGCCTATTCCATTGCTGGTACTTTTATTTTGCATTTATCTGTTTGCTTATTTTCAGGGGCATAGCAAAAGGCATTGATACAATGTTAAAGAACAAGCATCAAATACATTGCATTAACTGTTTATAGCCAAAGGCTCATTTCCAACACCTGTCCTCAATAACAGTGCTGTGTTCTGACCATGAAAGGGAAGCAGAAGGCTTACAGAGTCGGCACGGCTGGAGCGGGCAGCCACCTCATGGTTAAGACACAAGCAATCAAATACCCATCACCATCAAGTGATAAAGAAGTCATTATTTAAATCCAACAAACAAACATGAGCAGGAAACGGTGATATTTACAAATGTCCTAAGCCTGGCTAGGTATTTATATGCAGGTGGGGGCTGACTCTGTCAAACAGCAGTGATACATGAGAAGTGTGTCCTCTGGGGGGGGGGGGTGTTATTTCCACCTTTTGAAAGGAGAAAAGGGGATGTTTTTGTGGTGTGACATGCTCCAAGTTTCTCATCTGGGCCTGCCATCAAACCAACACCACTATTCACTATTTCTGGAGTTTTTAATATGTTTTATTCTTTTATTTTTAAATGTACATCATTTTGGCTGCCACCCAGCACTCCTGATATCGCCTTTTTCACAATTTTGAATGGTACATCATATAATACATGTCACACACCTGACAACAAATACATGAATCAAAATCTCAAATTAAGTCATTTCAATTTATAAAATGGCATTTCATACTTTTCAATAAATTATTAATATTCTTAGATTTGACTTTTTTCCAATGCTCTCCATTAAACTAGCACCAATACCTTAATATAAAGAGGTAAAATGGAAAAATTGGGGTAGAGTGCTGTTATTTTTAAATAAGTACCATTTTAACATTACAGTCTCAAAGAATGCATTCATATTGAGGGATATGTCTAGCCCTCATCACATTATTGTCATTATGCTTACATAACTGCTTGCTCAGATCATATGTGGTCAAATGAATTGCATTTTAATTCAATATTATCTCTTTCTTTTGGCATTGACATTTTCCCTTGTTTTAAAATATTTATCAATTGATTATCTCTGCAGATAATACTTTTTTGGAGTATTAAACCAGTTCATACAGTTCAGATCAAAGATGACTAAATAAACATGTATTTTGTTTGCTCTATACAAAATAAATATGATTGACAGCTGGAATGGTTGATTCAAGGGACCTGTCACAGTGGAGCAGTATTCACACCAGTATATAGGCTGCAACAGACAGGGGTGTGGGTGCTGTATCCAGCAAGACTGTATGTGAGGTACAATGAAGTCTGAGTAACAATAAATGCTCCTGACCACCACCTACACAGAACAACTGTAAAACAGACCCGTTATAACCAACAGTGACACAGTGTCTAAATGTGAACATGATATAAATGCCCAGACTCTTGCCTGCATGGGAAGCCAACACGGCCATTTACTTTGGCCTACTGATGAGGCGAAGAGTGACAGCAGCTCTAATAAGTGGTGGGTGGCTGCAGCCTGTGTGTCGGGCCTCCGCTGTCCATGGTGCTGAAACTCTCAACCTCCTGAGGTCGCAGGGGTGCTGAACGGACAGCGATCAAGACAAGGAAGCTGTCTTCTCTGCTCCTGCACTGTACGTCCCAGCATCAGAATGTATAAGATACGATATTTATTTAACATGGGCTCCCATATTTAAGATAGTGTATAGGCAGGCATTAGTAGCCAATGGTGTATTATGCCCTGTTGTGGCCTCCCAGTTGCCGCACGAGGTCAGCAAAAATATTGCTCGGCAACTATATTTTATATTGCTTAAGATTTCATAAATATGTTGAAAATTTCATCTTTTGTTCAAAGTGCTCAGCACTCAGTCCTAGTTCATCCGGTCAAACATACACCACTGTGTGGCAGGTATCTGGTAACAGCCCAGATCTATCGATAAGCTGACAAACAGTAAATCATTACAGATAATCAATTCCAAAGCGGTGCTGTACATGCTATGCTGAAGGAAAATCCGTAAACACAAATCAACACCACGCTGGAGTCTGACGGAGACACGCCATAAAAACCATGTGTGTTAGTGGAGCAGGAGGATCGCTATACCCCACAGCTCAGACTCAGTCTCAATGCAATGAGATTTGTGCTTCATTTTGGGCAAATGCTCTTGTTTTTATTTCTCGAGCAGTTTTAGCCAAGGAGTTGCAGACTTTGATGAAAGAAACAGAAAGGGGAAAAAGGTCATACTTGGTGCTGCACAGTTAAGGTGCAGTGTGCAATAACTGAATCCAAGCCTGAATCTGCACTCCACTCCACATCTCCACAGGTAAAAGGTACAGTGTGAACCTGCAGCTGTCAGCACACAGACAGCGCTGCTTAATGGGAGAGAATGAGAGGTGGGTAAATAAGGACTACTCACCACGAACGGACTGACAGCTTGGTAGAGCACAGGTCAATCCTGAACCCAATTGAAATTGATTGGTCGACTGAAATTCAATTTCAGCGTTGGAGCTCTGTGTGTGTGTCTGTGTGTGTGTGTGGGGGGATGCACACAATCATGTGTGCATGTATGTGTGTGTGTATGTTTATGTGTGGGTGGGGGGTGAATGCACACAATCATGTGTGCATGTATGTGTGTGTGTGTACGTTTATGTGAGGGTGGGGGGTGCACATGTGTATGCATGTGTGTATGTTTATGCACATGGGTGTGTGTATATGTGTGTGCGCTTATGTCTGTGTGTGTGTGTGTGTGGGTGTGGATGTGTGTGTGGGGGGGTGGTGTGTGTCGAACACGAATTCATGGTTGAGTCCAATTCAATTCATAAATTGGACTCAAGCAGCCTGAACTCCAGAGGATTCCTGTCAGGAGTGCCATCGAGTGAAGCCACATCTGCCTCTCTTGATGCCGAACGCTCTCCACACCATCAATCGCAAAATGATGTGAAGAGAAGCGGTTTAGCAGCGATGAGAGGGCTGTTCTTACGCTGGCAGGCATTGAAAGGCTGCGCGGCAGGGCCCGGGGAGCCGAGAGCAGGAAGGATGGAGCCTCGGACCTGCCAAAGATGAGCCCCGAAATCAAGAGCCGCGAAGAAAGGCGTGCGATTTCACTGCTGATCAAAGGCCACGGGCAGATCGGCGAGGATGCTTTGAGACAGCGTGCACGCCACCACGCATTCCCATCACTGCTTTAATCACTGCATCCCAGCGCTGATGAGACCAACCCTTTAGAGGGCTCTATAGAGAGGCCCGTGGATCACTTTAGTGTATGTTCATATGTAAGGACATGAAACGTAAAATGACAGCTATGACTCGTCATTTCATCACATTCATGAATACACATTTACTTATATATACTGTAGGTGTGTGTGTGTCTCAATGCACAGACATGTATACTATAACTTTTCAAATATAAATGAGTACCACTCATTCCATAATCAATGTTTGCAAACTAATTACAGGTAACTGCCAAAATAAAGGAAACATTTAAGGGGTTGGGTGGACCTAAAGGAAAATGCCAGGAAAATGCACCCCACACCATAACAGAGCTGCCAGAACCCTTCATTTAATTAGACTGCAAGGTAAATGGGAATACATGCAAAGGCATTCTGAGTGACCACCTTCATTTCTTCGTTTTTAATATCGTAGATCAGATCATACAAATGACTGTGGAAGACTTGAGGGTGAACAATAGAGAACGAAAAAAAATCATAAACTTCACTGATGAAAGGGACTCATCAGAACATAAAGTGAGTTTGAGCAACATTCATATGTCACATGGCCTCACTTTAAAATGGAGCTTAAGTGAATAAATGCAGGTAATGCGCTGACCTTAACTTTCTTTTTCAATTGCACTTGGGTCTTTCTAGTTGATGGTGTTTTCTAAATAATTAGTTCATTGCAAAAATTTTAGGCACTAATTTAAAGGAGAACTTTTACATTGATATAGTTAATGATACATTAGGGCTGTCAATTTAATGCGATAATTTAGTGCAATTAATTATTTAAAAAATCACGCATTTGCGAGTTCTGCAGTCAGCCCACCTCAGCTGCTACTGCAGGCCACGCGCCTTGCCAAACCACACTTACCGAGAGCAGGCATCACAGAATGAATAAGTCTACCTCGGGCAGATTGACAAACTTGATTGCAAAATGGATTGCTGTGGACTGCAGGCCAATTGCTATAGTAGAAGACGAGGGGTTAATGGAAGCGTTTCAAAACGTTCAATGTATTTGTGAAAACTTCTGAACATATGGAAATAAAACAATATATTGACTTCTAAAGCCGTCTGTAATGTCCATTCAATGCTTTACTCGTCTGCCACAATAATGTAATGTCTTTGAATTTAAATATCTTCATTTCCCAGCATATATTGATATATGCGAATATTTGTGATTAATTCGATTAATTCATCAGCATATCATGCAATTCATTTGATTACATTTTTTAATCGATTGACAGCCATATATATATATATATATATAAAGTACTTGCATGCACAGCTGGGTGAAATACACATTCATAAATCAACACTGTACAGCACATTTATCCTTACTGGAGATGTAGAATAAACGCAAGACAAATGAAACAAGATTGAGGATCACAAGCCCTGCCAATGCAGGGTGACTCTCTAAACGGTTCACATTTTGTGGATTTTAGTTACAGGGCACAACCATGTCTTAATCAAATCAAATAAATTTGTTTCGCGTATTTCACAATATGCTTCACAGCAGACCCCCACAATAGCAAGCCTAGGGCAACAGTGTCAAGAAAAAACTCCCTTGGTGGAACAAATAGGAAGAAACCTTAGGAGGAACTGGACTCTAGAGGGAGAGCAAGAGGGGGATCAACAATGCTCAATAAGTCCATTTTTGAATCAGGCGATTGTTCAAAAATGTCATTTGGAGTTCTGTTAGGCCAGTATATAAAGGTAGTATATAAAAGTATATAAAGCCAGTATATAAAGGTAGTATATACAGGTATATAAAGCCACTATATAAAGGTATCTTATTTGAAAAGCATGGCTGGACCCTCTGAGAAGCTAACTCAGAATAATCATGCATCATGCATATACTGTATGGACAGGTTTTTTCATCTTATGGATAATATTAGTTAATATATGAGCCATAAGACATTTGATGTTAGGTTTAATGTGAACCACTGACAAATCCACAAAACCACCAGTCTCCAGGCCCCTTCAGAATGTAAGAGGCAATGGGTAGAGTTGAAATTGATGTGTTTGCATCACGTACCTTCAAGAGCTTTTGTAGCCAGCTCAGTCACATATCTTATATATGTATGTATGTTACATGTATATATATATATATATATATATATATATATATATATATATATACTGTACATATATATGCCATTTAACCGGCGCTTTTATCCAAAGCGACTTACAGTAGTGAATGCATACATTTTTCAGTATATGTGATCCCAGTGGGAATTGAACCCACAAGAACGCCACGCTCTACCTACTGAGCCGCACAGAACCACCATTACATGTAACATACATGACATATCTTATGTATTTCATTTTATTTCTTTTTTATTTCAATTGACAATGCGGTCGCTTATATTAAAAACATTTTGTGACATGTTTCCCTACGGGCAGAATAAAAGGTACAAAAACAGAGTGCTTACTGTTCGAACAACTGTGACTTATACAGGAGTAAAGCCTTCTGTGTGTTTAACAGACATGTACATTGAAGCATCTATGAGCTGCTGCTACTCATTTTGTTGCTTCATTTCAAACATGAACTGCATTCGTCTGGTGAAGTTGGCTTCCATAGGACATGGACAAGCCTGAAAAAGGCTGATATTTTTGCCATCACCTCATTTATAAATCGAGTGTCATCTAATTAAAACTCTATGGCTTTTCCAAACCTCATATACATAAGTGGTACACTTTAGTAATCAACATGTATTCCACTTATTTTTTATTAAATTATTACTATACCAATCACCAGCAGCATGGAATTTTTTTTACAATGTGTACAATATTAATGATATGTTCTCTTCTGCTCATTGCATATCAGTGTAATGTTTTTTGTACTTT
>JAINUG010000079.1:1742500-1937500 GCA_029706075.1 Aldrovandia affinis
TTAAGGAAGCAGGAGCCAAGAGGAGAAGTGTTTAACTTTGGCTGGGCCCTGTTTGAGCGTCTAACAGAAGTGCGCGCGTGGAGAACGGAGCGATGAATTATGCTTGCTGTGCATTTTTGCCCAATTAATATATTGCCCGTGAATTGCTTATTTTGCATGACAAAGGAGGGAATATTAAACTGCCGTCCATAATGAAAATGCACTTTGCAAATTAAAAGAGGCAAAAGCTCATTTTTCCATCCTCTTTAGGAAACAAACAGTCCTTAACCAATTAGGCTGCATTGTATTAATTCTGTGATTTATTGGGACTTGCTTAACTTTCAAAACTAGGCAAATCTGCATCAGGGTCACAATCCATCACGTCTTGCGCGGGGAGCGGAGGAGTAATGGCCATTGTATTAGTTGCTTTTGATGATGGTATGAAAGAAGTATAAGCGCTTGTCAACAAAAAGTGCTTACAACATGGCATTAGCATGCATGAGCCGCCGTGCCTATTTGTTATTCTGGCAGCTCCACACATGTTGCCACGAGCTTGTAAAACCTTTTTGTCAGCAGGAAACGAGCGCACACTGTTTGGCTTTCTGATAGACCGGCTGTGTACATGCCGGGACACTCTCGTTTGCTTTCGGTTCGGTAGCCGTATTGGCGCCGGGCGAAATAATTCAAGCTTCCGCCTGTGCGTTTCACTACTATCGCGGTTATCGATTACGCATCAGTCTCCTTGTCAAAACAAAGCGGACTCGTTGAGCCGTGGAAAAAGGTAAATAGATGGGTACAGTAGTGGATTCGTAGTGGAGCCGAGTGGCCCTGGCGGCGCTTCCTAGACGTCCGGGCTGGAACGAGCGCAGTGTTTGGCTTTACTGGCGGCCCTAGAAGGAGCCAAGAATGCACTTAGCCCAACAAAAGCAAAATTAATCTGCTTATTTGGACCAAAAGACTAAGAATGATGATCTGACCACAGCAGAGTGACCTCACGTTAAAGCTACTGTTTATGTTTGTTTTGGTATTGTTTATGTTACCCCATTCTTTCTGGCTTAAACTTCCATCCCAATTCTTATTTTAACTAAACATTTAATTTTATATTTCTATGTACTCTACATTTCTTTCTTTCCAGTTAATAGAGGTGATTACTCGCTCACAGAATGTCTTTGCTAAAGACATGGATGCAAACCTCAGTAGTCCTCTTGTTTCAAAACATATGTGAATTATAACTTCCTAATTAAATACAGATGCGAAGGCTGTATGCAGAAGCATGTTGCTTTAACTAATAAATTATTACTTTTTAAAATTGTTTTTAGAAATTTGGTAACACTTTAGAACATGATCAATTTATAATTGTTTAATAAAGCAAACAGGATTATGGGTAATTATATATTGTTGCGATTTAGTCCTTGCATGAAAATGAAATGGTTTCAGCATTTTAACAAATCTGGTGGTTAAGAGGAAGCCAGGTTTGTCAGATTTATGAAAGTCCACATGATTATAGCATATCCACATGATTATAGCATGCACAGTGCATTCAGACAGATCCTAATCCCCCAGACCTTGGACTGTTCCAGTTTATATAAATATTTGAACTCAAGCTTGCAAGTATAAAGGCAGTTATAGCATTTTCTTTCTTTATTCATCTATTTTATTTCAGCTCTTTCTATTTTAACGTTGTATTAATAGCACTAAAAATCAATCGTTTCATTCACTAACTGTATGTAGTGTTTTAGTTCTATTAGCTTTGTACTTAATATCTACTGTTGCTGTTGTGTTGCTGTCTATTTATCCTGTCATTTTGGCAAGAGCATGCACTATATGAATGAATGTAACTGTAATATTGTATGGGCATATATAAAGTACTAACATTCAATCCTACGAATGTCTTATAGACAATATGGATTTATTGCAGATGAATATATAACATATGCACATAAGGTTCTGGCATCTTTACAGCAAATATGTTATGGAATATCACCAAATGCAAATCAATGTATTCAAATAGATTAACAACACACTAGGCAAAAATTCCCTTGTTGCCCTTTTGGTTTTTAACAACCCGGTGAAGGGACTGTGTCGGCATGTGCTTAATTGTAGTAATTGGTATCCTTTGGTGGATTTAGATGGGATTCTCCTTGTGTATCGAGAAAACAGTCTAATTGTCCCCGGTGATCTCTCTAATACCTCCGCTTCCCCTTCTAATCCCTGCGCCATCAGGACACTCTCGTTATGAGCTTCTGGCATGTGTTTCATTCCTGACTTCTGTAGAGGATCAATCTCTGTGTGCTGAGTCTTACGTCCTGCCTTCTGAAACAAAACGCTGAAGTGTTTCTGCTTTGACACACAGAAACACGGAGACACCATTTAATGATGGTAATGTTGCATTTTCTACAATAACCTCCCCTGAGGTTAATTCTCCAGCAGTTGCCTTTTCCCCACAAAACATAAAATGGTTTTCAAATACAAACCAACATGTTAAATGTTTATTACAAATGAATGTCTACAAGTATTCACTGAGCAATATTTCACGTGTACATAAATACAGTATATGCATACATAGTATACCTATATTTGTCCAAACTCATTTCATAATAATGACTTCAGGACTAAATGGCCAACTAAATATTGTGATAGATACTCAGAGTACGCATTACAGGGTCTAAGCAATCTCACAACAGCGAAGAACACGAGTGTTTGACCGACGGACTCCAGTTGTGATGCTCAGAGTCATAACAGGGCCTGAGCTATCTCGCAACAATGAAGACACTCTGCACCACCATCCTAGTAGCAAGTGCACACCTGTCATATTCCAGCATGCAATAACACCTGTCATATTCCAGCATGCAATAACACCTGTCATATTCCAGCATGCAATATTAGTGCTCTTTATATATATATATATATATATATATATATATATATATATATATATATATATATATATACTATATACACACCATATGCCATATGTCAGCAATTAAGAATTTTTGTTGTTGATGGCAACGGTTGCTGAAGGGCCAGAGGCAGCCCTGTGCCCCACCTTGAAGTGTGGCTCCTCTTATTTCCCATCTAAAAGGAAAGTAACGAATCACAGGAAAGGATAGAGGGTGCCCACACCATGCCAGCTGTCTCTGCCCGCGGCCCACCACAGATGGCAGCGGGCGCGGCTGCACATGATCTGATTCCAACCGCAGGGCGACTTCACAAAGCGCCGGCTGGCTGGCATCGTGACGAGCGACATCTGCACCTGCACGTCGCAGCCTTTCAGCGCAAGTCCGCTTCTTTCTCTTTTTTACCGGCAACGTTTGTTTGTTCTACTTTCATCGCTTCCTCTGTGAAGGGCAGAATGCGTTCCGGACTGCGAGTGAGGAATGGGCGTTCTAAAAGCAGAGCACGGAGTGAACACGCTCGATTTCTCTTCCGGAACATTTGGGGAAACAATTCCCTCACCGGTGGCGCTGTGGCGCACGATGGCCTGTGCCCCCTGGGACCCTGGCATCTGAGTTTGTCTGCAGCACGCTGGCCCATGCCCCCTGGGACCCTGGCATCTGAGTTTGTCTGCAGTACGCTGGCAGCTTGTGGACAGTGCCACGATGAGACAACCACAGTTTCAGAGGGTAAAATTAGACACAAATTTCAGTGGAAAATATATAAAAAATCTGCCTTTGTCAGAATGGAATCCCTGACAAAGGCATGGAGGTGTTGAAATGTTGTTGGTTTTTAAAAATAAGCAAATATCCTTGGAGTTAACAAGTGTGCAACCTCAACATTCTTTGTGAGAAAGGAAAGATTGTGAGTTGTTTTTTGATTGTTTTTCCATGTTGTGGTGATGCATGTGTGTTTGGGTGTGTGGTCTCTTCCTGGGGTCCTGGATATATCCACACATAGGAAATGTTTGAGTGCTGGGAGATGGGGACAGAAGATGTTATGACAATGAGCTATTCAAGGCCACAAGCCACACTATCACTCTTTAGGAAGTGATAAATCCGACTTAGATCAGTTCACTTCAGTTTCACTGTTGGTTGATAGAGACAATGGACAAAACTGAGCAGCGAGTGTCAGTCCTGGAGGATCACAGTGTAGACGTGGGAAAATGAGTCTTTGAATTGCATTGGAAGCTGACCTTTGGATTTCGCTTGACATGTTGAAGGATTTGGATCTTTTGAATCTATGTGTTTGAATCTAAGTCTTTACCAAAATGTGAGAATTGTGGGGGTAAAAAATGTGTTGAAACAAAAGTTTTTGAAGTTTTTGGAGACCTGGATAAGGCACACACTGGACATAAGTGTGAAAGGTGACATGATTAAAATGGATAGGACTCATCGCACCAGACCTCACCGAACCAACAATGAGCTAAGAGCAGTACTGCTAAGGCTCCACAACTTTCGTGACAAAGAAATGATCATTTCAGTGAGGAGTGAGGGACAAAATTGACCATTCATGTGGATGGGAGAAAAGTGGCCTTTTCCCAAGACTTCTCTGTGGGTGTCCAGAAGAGAAGAGCAGAGATCACAGTAGTGAGGCGACAACTACGAGGGGCGGGAGTGAGGTATGCGTTAATGTACCCTGCCACCATAAAGGTCTTCAATGCAGCAGGGAAGCCTATGACTCTGCCTACTACAAAAGAAGCGAGCTCAATCCTGAAATCGCTCGGTGGACAATTTGTATCTGAGTAAGTGGCTAATCTAACTAACTATTTAGCAAGCTGCCCACTAGATTTTAAGGCTAGTGATAATGGAAAATACCATAGCCAGCTAAATACTTTGTGTGTAACTTTAGCGAGTTATGTTTTGATACAGCAAGCAATTGTACTTTTGGTGGTTAATACACGTTATTGCTAACAGACGATTTATGTTTAAAATATTAACAAACGCTATTACTGACTGTATACATTAATATCTGTTTTACCTCTCTACTCATTAGCATATTTGTTTTCATAGAATAGTAATGGGAGGATTTGAGGGGTTAACAGAATCATTTTATTTCTATTTGAGGCTACTTTTTCCCCGTCAATCTGTGTTGTTAATGGAAAATGTTTTACATTTACATTAGAAGCATTTTGCAGACGCTCTTATCTAGAGCAACTTACAAGATGTGTATTAATACATGGTATGATCAATCATTGTTCGCGCAAGAGATCAGTGCAGTAATACAGCGATAGACATCATTGCTGGCAGCTGCATGCCATACCTGTAACACCGAGAAGGAAAAGGTGTAATTTTAATTTTTTTAGAAACTTTTAAACAATTATACATATGAAAAAAGCAGTATTAAGTGGTGAGGACAATTGACTAGATGTACAGAATTCAGTGATAGTGGAGTCTGAAAAGGTGGGTTTTGAGTCTCTTGTGGAAGATGGTGAATGATTCTGCGGTCCTGACCGAGTGTGGAAGATCGTTCCACCACCGAGGAGTCAGGACAGAGAAGAGACGAGACCACGAGGAGCGACTGCCGAGCACCGGAAGGGATGGGACAGTCAGTTTGCCAGAGGAGGCAGAGCGGAGGGGTCTGGTTGGGGTGTAGGGTGTGATGAGTGCCTGGAAGTAGGAGGGAGCAGTTCTTCTAGCGGTTTTATACACCAGCACCAGTGATTAAAATGTGATGCGTGCTGCGATAGGGAGCCAGTGCAGAGAGGTGAGTAGTGGGGTGGCATGTGTGAATTTCGGTTGATTGAACACCAGACGTGTGGCAGCATTCTGGACCAGTTGCATGGCTTTATGACACAGGCCGGCAGGCCTGCCAGCAAGGAATTGCAGTAGTCCAGACATGAGATAAGCAGGGCCTGGACCAGGAGTTGTGTGGTCTCTTGGGTGATGAATGGTCAGATCCACTGGATGTTATAGGGGAGAATCGACAGGTCCGGGTGATCGCTGCGATGTGACCCGAGAAGCACAGCTGGTCATCCAGGGTTACTCCAAGACTGCTGGCAGACTGGGACACAGACACTATGGAGCCTTCCACGGTGATTGAAGCATCAATCATCAGGGAGCCCTTCGCTGGAAGCAGGAGCAGCTCTGTCTTCCCCAGGTTCAGCTTCAGGTGCTGGGTGGATATCCAGGCAGATATGTCTGCCAGGCATGCAGAGATCCACGCTGGGACCTTCTTAACAGTGATAAGAAAAACTATGCGCAGGGATGACCGAACCCAGTGATTTGGTGTACAGGGAGAATAGGAGGAGACCTAGCACTGACCCCTGTGCAACACCGGTGGAGAGGGTGTGGGGAGAGGAGAGGGATCCCCTTCAGGACACCTGGTAGGGCCAGTCAGCCAGGTATGAATTGAACCATGTCAGTGCAGATCCAGAGATTCCCATCTTGGTGAGAGATGAGAGCAGGATCTGGTGGTCCATGGTGTTGAATGCAGCTAACAACAGCTAATGTCGGGGGGTAGGAGGACGACGGAGCTGAGGGATTGGGACTTAGCCACATGAAGAGCCGCAGTGACCGCAAGGAGAGCAGTCTCTGTGGAGTGGCCTGCCTTGAACACAGATTAGTTGGGATCAAGCAGGTCGTTCTGTTATAATTAGTTAGTTATAGTTATAGACAGTTAGTTATATACAGCCTGCTCTAGTGTTTTGGAAAGGAATGAGAGGAGAGAGACAGGTCAGTAATTAGAAATGACAGCAGGATTCAGAGAGGGTTTTTGAGGAGGGGGATGACATGGGCGCTTTTGAGGGGAGAGGGGACGGAGACAGAGGAAAGAGAGGAATTGATAACATTGGAGACAAAGGGGAGGATGTCCATAGCAATGGATTGGAAAAGGGGGGAATGAATGGGATCCAGAGGTGGTCGGATGGTGGGAGTGAACAAGTTGAAGGATGTCAGAGTCAGAGAGGGGTGAGAAGGAAGACGGGGGGGCGAGAGGTTTTGGTAGCGAAATGGGTTATGTGCTGGAAAGGATGGGGAGAAGAAGTTGCGAATGTCATTGACCTTCTTGCGAAAGAAGGATGCAAAGCCATCCGCGAGCTCCATTTCCTTTCTGCCGCTCATAGTTTGAGTCGGTCAGCCCGAATGCAGTCAGTTAGCCAGGGGGTTGGGGGTTGGAGACGAGCAGGTTTAGTGGAGAGAGGACAGAGTGAATCAAAGGAGGAGGAGAGAGAGGACAGTAGGTTGGATGAAACTTCCTCAGCAGGTAGCTGAGAAAAGGTATCAGTGGGGGGAAGGGATGAGAGAATATTACCTGCCAGGGCTGAGGGGGAGAGAGAGCGGATGTTGCGATGGACAGAAACAGTGGGAGGAGGTGAAGGGGGTTTAGGTGAAGAGGGGAGGGGGAGGGAAAAAGACAGAAAGCAGTGGTCAGACACATGCAGAGGAGATACTACAATGTTGGGTGAGGTGCAGTTCCTGATGAAGACAAGGTCCAGTTAGTTGCTGGCCTTGTGGGTGGATGGGGATTCAGCCATGCTTAAGTCGAAAGATTGAAGCAGGGGGAGAAATGCGGAGGACTGAGGGGTGTCGAGCAGCAGCTCCTCAGAAAGGAGCTCAGTAGGGCATCCATCTCATCTAGGAAACTCCCCAGTGGACCTGGTGGGCAATAGAGAACAATGATGTGCAGTTTACATGGAGCAGTGACAGTGACAGCATGATATTCAAAGGAGGAGGGTGAGAAGTGAGGAAAAGGAACAATACCAAATCTCCACAGGGGGGAAATCAGTATACCTGTCCCTCCACCTCTGCCTATGGACCATAGAGTGTGGGAGAAGGTGTAAGCAGTGGAGAGAGCAGCAGGGGTGGCTGTGTTCTGTGGAGTGATCCATGTCTTGGCGAATTTGGTGTAATTATGAGTAGTACAAATAATAGATTTCAGATGTGGAATTTGAAAGGGGTACATAGTGTTGACAAAAGGAAGACTATCCTTAATAGAGACTAAATCCAAATGTACAGTATCTCTTACGACCCATTAGAACAATTTGGAATACAAAACATTTCTCAGGGAATGGGAGGGTCAGATCTATTATTCATAATTCTCGTGGTGTTGTTATTCTTATACACAAAAACCTCCCATTTACTGTAAAAGCCAAATACACTGATACACTGGTTAGGAGACTGCTTTATGGGGAATAGGTCATTATAGGATGTCTCTATGCTCCAAATGAACAAGATGAATGTTTTTTTTCACAGATGTATTCGGTCACATATATGGATTGTAATAATATTATTCTGGCAGGTGATTTAAATTGCTTTATTAACCCAATTTTGGACAAATCCCCACAAATAACCAAGCCCCTTCTAAAGTTATAAAAACACTGACTAATGCCTGTAAGGAGCTGGACCTTATTGATATCTGGAGATTTTGTAATCACATTTTGAAAAGTAAAAAAAAAATTCACAGCCACACAAAACAACCTCACATATAGATTACATATTTATGTTGAGCCACTTGGCTGATTTAGTAGACCAGGCTGATACTGGCCCCATTGCTGGTCACACAGCAGTCACTGTATCAATGTCCCCTGTCTGACCTGCAAAGCACTTGGAGATTAAATCCCCCCTCCCCACGTATTGCATAACAAATGCATTAGGTACCTGCGTGAACAATCTGTAATATACTTGCAGCATAATGACACAGACGATGTAGCCCCAAGAATGGTAGGGAAGGCTTACAAGGCTTTTATGAGAGGAACAATCATTTCATATACTAGCAAAAAAAAAGGAACAAATTAAAATGCAGCTTGAACTATAGAAAAAAATATTGAACCTAGAAGAATAATTATATTCCTCAAAATCTGAAAATGTATTGACTGAATTAAAATCTGCTAGATTATTACTTAGCAACATACTAACTAAAAAATCTGAAAGAGACAAACTATTTTCCAGACAACAATTATTTGAAATGTGAAATAAACCAAGTGGCCTGCTAGCCAGGCTGGTAAAGAATGCACGTATAAAAGGGTTCACGTCTGCTATACAATATAAGAATGGGCAAAGAATTACGGAAAATCATTGGCACTTTTAAACAATTTTATGAGGGGTTTTATCATTCAGAGGTGGATAGAGAAAGGGTATTTTTTTAAAGGTTCCACCTATCCCAACTATAACAGGTGAAAACTTGAAAAACTTGAAGCTCCGATCACCTTGGATGGAAATGAGGTCAGCTCCACCTTACAGTCAGGAAAGTCACCAGGGCTTGATGACTAGAATTTTTTACGATTATGAAGGATTGGATACATGATTTTTTAGAGCACTAAATATGTATTTTGATCAATAAAATCTACCTGACTTAATGAACATGGTTAATATTTCAATTATCCTTAAGATGGGAAAGGCCCCTGAGCAATACGGTTCATATCTCCCGATCAGCCTTCATAATGTTGGCATTAAGCTACTCGTGAAAATATTAGCAGTACTCTTGGAAAAAATAACGACCCAGCACTATAGATCCTGGTCAGACGGGGTTCATTAAGAGTCATAACTCGTTTAATAACACAAGATGGCTATTTAATACAATGAACCTGGACTGCCAGCATATCCCTGGCCTCTTTATATCAACGGATGCTGAAAAAGGTTTTGATAGCGTGGAGTGGGGATAAATGTTTAACATTAAGAACAAATGTGGACAATTTTTATTCATTAAGCTATGATACAAACTAATGGTCTACAGACAGGGCTGGGCATTGTCGCCTCTGTTGGCAATAGGACCCCTGGCTATCAACATCAGGCATAATCCACATATTAGGGGTGATGAACTGGGAGATAGACAACAGAAAATGTGGCTTTATGCTGATCACGTTTTATTAACAACGGACACAACACATTCCCTGCTGGAAATAACAGCTGGTGTAAAACAGTTTGGAGCGATCTCTGGATATAAAGTAAATATCAACAAGTCAGAGATGGGAGCTCGAGGTATCTAAGAACCTAGCTATATCAATCCATTAAGATGGGCTCCTAAAAGTCTTACATACTTAGGGATCTATATAACCCCAAAGTTTCACAGTTATACACAGCCAACTTTAAACCTCTATTATTACGCCTGAAAGACAATATGGCGCACTGGAGAGCTCTCCCAGCATCCTTCTGAGGGAAGATCAGCCTCATCAAAATATTTTCCTCCCCAGACTCCTCTATCTGCACTCTTCACCCCCATGGCAAGCACAGATATCAAGGAAACGAATAAGGCTATATCTACTTTCATATGGCCAGGTAAGAAAACGCAAGGTCAAATTTGGGATTCTGCAAATACCAAGAGCAAGCAGTGGATAGGCCCTTCCAAATGTCAGATACCATCTGTGGTCTATACAGGCAAGAATTGTTTTGGATTGGGTCCACAAACCACCAGATTCAACATTTTTGGAAATTGAGAAAGACATTTGTGAACCAGTTGCTCAAGTTAACCTTCTGGGTCAGCTGGTGTCCCCTACATAGCCAAAGAGAACCCCTAAATAATGAATGTATTGACAACATGGACTAAAATGGCCAAATTTGTCAAGTCTCATCACCCACTGCATATGTTAGCCTCACTGGTTGGTAATCCTGATCCCCCACCAAATAGAACAGGTACACAGTTTGACAACTGGAAACTGGCAGGTATAAACGATTTGAAAAAGGTTTAAAATGTTCCAAAACGTTCCTGCTTACACAGGACTTTTTGAAGTATGTTCACACAAGAAATGGCAGACTTAATATAACCAGGAAAATGATTTCTTAAGAATAGTGACTCCGAAAAATGTATATCTAAATTGCACTGTATATTGCAAAATTGTAGACAGGAGTCCCCACACACAGTATGGAACAGAACACTGAAATGTGTCATAGATGAGGATACATGGGACAACATTATTGTGTTAGCTTCATATATTTTGATCTGTAATAGATAGGGAAACACAGATGTGAGCAGAGAAGACTCAGGAGGCAGTTATAGGGGAACAAAGACGTTTTACCCACAATATAGCTATAGACAAAATGTAACACATATGTTATGAAACAACAAAAACTAAATGAATCAAAATGACACGAAAATCCAGATGAAAAAAAAGACATGAGAGTTATTTGCCTCTCTACAGTTCTACCTGCCCATAGAACTTTTCCTTACTGAAAAGCCTTTTATTACCTGGGAAGAAAACAATTTGCCTCTACCCAGGTGAGAACACTCCACATTTTATTACATTAAACCACCTTTCTGCACATTTCACCCACATATTTGTTACTGCTCATCTATAAAACAAGGTGTCACACGCCATGTGACAATCCCTGGACTGGAGCAGAGCAGCCGATGGTAAGAACTGGCAGAGGAGTGGGGTTTGCCAGTCTACGGACCGGATCTTTATTTTTTTGTCTCTCTACCAGACGCGGGAGAGAGACAGTGGGAGAGCAGGTTAAATAAAAACAAACACAAAGTCTTCACCCTATTTGCCGCGAAGCTTTGGGCAAAAACAATTAACTAAAATAACAAATAAAATAATCAAAACTTAACGAAAGCCCGCCTCCTCCGAGGGGGGAATCCCCTGCCAGGGAACACACAACAAACAGACAGTCAGCGGCTTTCCACACCACTTCCATGCATCCACATTTAACACACATCAACACTTAACGGAACAGGGTAGAACTCTACGCACTGTCCCGACACACACTCAACACATATCTCAACAGTACACCGCGCCTCTTCAGTCCGGAGTTCCACAATAACCTCACCAGGCACACACATATCCAGTGACTTTTCAAGTGCTTCCCAAACGCAAACACACAGAGACCCTCGCCACTCCTCAAAGGGAGTTCTCTGGCAACCAGACCAGAGACACTCTCCACTCTTTCAGTGAGAGTTCTCGGGCCATTGTCCAGAAACACTCCCTGCACTAGTGCGTGTTCTCTGCCAATCACACTGAGGATGAGAGGTGGACACTCTTCCAGTGCACCCTCACTCTCTCTCTCTTTCCCACACACACAGGAAGCACTCTACTCAGTCACGAACACACACAGAACTCCACAGACTCCATGTCCTCTGACATGGAAACCCCCTTGCGGGGAACCTACACACACAGTACGTCACTCACATTAAACAAACACTCCACACTACACAATACGATATGCGCGCACACGTGAACAACAAGACCAGACTCAATTCACACACATGAATGACAAGAGAAGACTAACCAATCCCCCACTAGCCCCACCTGCTCTTAAATAAGCTTACTTTCTGCCTAGCTCAGGTGGGACAGGTGAGGCAATCATCTGTCTATCATTCATACACCTAATTACAAAACACCAACACCTGCGAGAGTGCCAAACCTGCACCCTGAAAGTCTCACTGCTCCAAAGGCCTCCACAGCATGGGAAAACAAAGGCAACCCTGCCACTCCCATGTTGCCGAGACCGACGCCCTCCACACAAGGAAAAGCTACAGTAAAATAATTCCAATAGTACAGTAGGGTTATATTTGAATGGTATCATTAAAACACTCCCCCCACTTTGCATTTGCCAATTCCCAATGACCAAATACACTACAGTTCCCAGGATTCCTAGAACACTGTAAAAGTTGTCCCTGGGATGCTAAAAGATGCAACCACGTACCCAGAAAAGAGACAGCCACGGCAAATAATAAAACGATGGGTTAACCAAATAAAAGTAATACACAGCTGATGGTAAGAGTCTTGTTATTCTACCAATTCGAGCAAAACAATAAAACAATTGTGACAAAGTGTAAGTTACACGTCAGCTTTGAATTATCGGACTGCGGACCTTCACCCACAACCATAAACCCATATGTGGGGGTACATTTGAATGTGCGTGATTACTTTTACTGTGTGATTTAATTTGACCTCCATTGTTGACTTTGGTAGGACTAAGATGGGATGTCGGCCGATAATTTGGGCTTCAGCTCGTACGCACTCTTCAGCATTCGTCCACACAAATACCTACAGAAACATGGTGTCTGAAGAGGCATTGGTCTGGTAAATAGAGGCAAACGAATGGACAGTTAAAACCCCTCCCCTCCCCGCGCTCACACACAAAGCCTCACCTACAGGGAGATAAGCAGAGGCAAAAATAAACATACAACAAACCATTCAGTGCTAAATCAACTCCGGTAGAGTACACTGTATCCCTTTTGGACTTTGTTAACACTGAACCTTTTACTGTGCGTCAGATTGCACTGCTGCGACCGTCCCAGCATGTCACTGTGATCACACTGTGTGCTGTATGGATGGAGGGCCTGGCACAGGTTGTGTGCATATGCAAAAATCCAAAATGCTGGATGGCACAGCTGGTTTCCAAGAGCAACCCCCTCCCCACCTACCCGCCAGCACACAGCACCTTGCTCTCATCCTTGTGAAAGTTGCACACCAAGGTCCCAGCAGCTGCTGGAGAGAGAGAAGAGGAGGAAGGTTGCCTCTCTTTCTTCGGGGGTGTCATTACACATTAACACTCAGACGTACTCAGACGTCTACTTTTTAGAAAATACTGAACAAAATAAGAGAGTCTTGATAGAGGGCAAACTTTGTGTCTTGACTGGCTTGGTAAACAAATGGCCTGGCATCCAATCAACTCCAGAATCTCACCATTCTGAACCAATCGAGCATGAGCAACCGTTTATTTTCTTTCTTCATTTTTTCTTTCCTTTTGTTTTAAACAAATATCTTTAAAGCGCAATACGAATGTATAATTTTTTACATTTAAAACGCAAAGCCGTTTGGCAGGATGAAAACGGGAAACTGTGATTTTTATGTTGCGGCGGCTCCGGCAGCCTCAGTCAACACAACGCTTGAGCAATCGGCCCATTAATAATGCACCCCACCCTCCCCACCACCCCGGCCCGCCCTACACCAGTCCCTGACCTTAATAGGAGGACAGCCAGTTAAGACATCTTCATTAAATTGGTGGGCAACGCGTCTAAAGAACACAGGGCCCTTTTTCCCATCTCCTTCCCCTTCTTCCCGAGCAGCTCTCCCCTCAATAGAGATGCAGGCGCTTAATGCTGAACACCCCCTGGGATTGAGCCAGAGGAAAAAAGCAGAATCGTTTATGCGCTGTCTGGAGTTAAAGAACGTTGTGATATAATGAGGCTCGCTCTTCGCTGTGTTTTTTTTCTTTCTTGCTTGCTCCCCCCCTCCTCCCTCCTCCCCCCCACCCCGCTCCCGTCTCCCTCGACGACGCTGGCAGCCCCGGGAGAAGCAGGCCCGTCGCTCTGATGTTGGGTTCCCCTGTTCTCCGGAGCACTCCCTCACTGATCCATCGCTTGCAACACCGGCTCGAGTTTGGGATAAATAAGACACGCGGTCATCTCCAGAGGCCATGCGTCCTGTAAACCGTTAATCTACAAGTGATCAAAACATCACTGGGGCAGAATCGTCACTGGTTTGGGGGAGGAACAACAGCAACCCACTGCCTCTCATTCGAAAAATCCCTCTTTTGAAATTTGACTCTGATCCTATCTTGGAAAAGGTCACCTTTGCTAAAAAGGCTTGTTTTCAGTGTAGTGACGTGCTCTGATATTGTCTGGTATTGACTCCTGACTGCGCCATTTCTGACTGTGGCTGGCAGCCCTGCAGGGCAGAGTATGATTGGCTATAGTGTTGCCCAGGGAAGAAGGGATTCAGTCCCTGTCCAACTGTCCATCTGTGCAATAGTGACCCCTCTGGTCTGCTACCCCCACTGTGGAGGAAGTGCTCTCCTCAGACACAAAGACTGCACATGTCTGCAGAAAAAATAAGAGGAAATGTAAATGCACACTCTTGGGAAAGGCTTTGTAAGAAAAGCTAAGAATTTGTTGTTGGCTTTTTCTCGATTTGGAAATTCTCTAAAAAAGACGTATGAAAGAAGAAGTAAATGCTACATAAAATATTTATTAAGCATTCTTCCTTGCTCGTAGTGAACCTTTCATTAACCTTTAAGACAATTTGACATCCACAGAAGCTCTAAACCTGGCCTCACGCACGGAGTTGCTTTTAGGATAACAAAGACAAGTCATATGTGGTTGACATTATTTTATTCTGGAGTTATTTCATTAATTTCTTATGTTTCTTTTTTGTTGTTGTTTGGAGATTGTTTTCTTCCTGCTCCAAGGCCTTCACATTTTCACCAGCATGGACAGTTCGACCCTATAACAAATAATTATATGCCGTACTATTGTAAACGCCAGGATAAAATTCACAATCGCACATTGTTACAGCGTTGAACCCTTACGGTGGACAGCCCAGCAAGGAACCTGAGAAGTGAAATTGAGGAGCTACAAAAGCATATGAAGAGTAAGAGGAAAAGTGACATTGAAAGAAATGAACTAATACATGATTGTAAAAAATCATAATCAATGTGATATTCACTGTTCACTATTTTGTTTCTACATTCCAACATGAAGTTAAAGAAAGCTTTCACTGTGCATGTGAGTCTGCTCTTCTTATACCAGATATCAAATTGTGTTTTCTCTCTTTTTCTCCTTCAGGTGGCTCATAGCCTTCCTTCTGAAGAGAATGTGCTTTGGAACAGGCCATACCCCATAGATTATAATTACAAGACTCACACAACCCTCTCACATGGTACATTACCATTCCTCCAGAACGCATTAGGGCACAAGAAATTCAAAATGAAGACACTAAGAATTAAATCAATGCAACAACCTAAATAATCCTCTGTACACATACTGTGCATGGTGGAGCTCTGCATATGCATTTGGGTATGACAAATCTTCCAAAATATTACACTATAGGAAGTGCTTTTAACCAATGAGAAAGCAGAGGAGTTTCGTGCACCTCCTTCTGCACTTAGAGGGTAAAAGGCTAGCAGACATGTAAACACCCAATTAGACCAGGAGCTTGATTCTGTCTGATTTCCTGACTTTGCAATAGGAATACAATCAATTATTATATATATGTCATTTTCCTTGTTCATCGAGATTGCTTTAAGAACTGTATAACTTGTTTGATTGAAAGAAAGACAAAAAAAAACAATAAAAATCAAATAGATGATTTTTTATTTTTGAAATTACAGGAGCCACTGTATGAATGACCCCACAGGTGAGAGCTAATCTCTAACTCTTCACGAGAGAACTGAACTCTCTCTCTCTCTCTCTCTCTCTCTCTCTCTCTCTCTCTCTCTCTCTCTCTCTCTCTCTCTCTCTCTCTCTCTCTCTCTCCCACACATACTGTATGTATCCCACATTACAGCATTTTAACAAACAAACAACCCTCCCCCTCCCACACATATATACCCCACATTACAGAATTTTAACAAACTTATGGAACCTCTGTTCCATATATGAGACAGATACATATATAAGCATAGAACATAGAACCCTCTCTCAAATTATGGCAGGCAGAGATGTATTGAGCTGCCACATTTATTGCAATAGTAACTTCCCCAAGGATTATTTTTAATGTGTCTGTGTCTGGTAGGTCTTTATATTTATTTGTTAGGGCAGACAATTTGGGGAAATATGTATCTCTGATGGGGAGGTACTTTGTGCTGGTAAGTAGGAAGTGGGTCTCAGTTTCCACCTCTGCCAGGTTGCAGTGATCACACAGCCTGTTCTCTTTAGCCATCCAGGTCTTTTTGTGGCAGATTGTTTCGATAGCAAGGCTGTAGTCACTGAGTCTGTACATCGTCAATGTGTGCCTTTGTTTGGGGTCTTTTATTCTAACAATATATCCTGCCAGGGAGTAGTCTCTGTTTAGAGTTTGGTATATGTCTAATTTATTGTTTGATTTTGTTTCTTCAAGCCAATCATCAATGGACGAATATTTGTTTGTTGAGTCAATGTTTTTAAATGTTGCTGGTGTAATTTTGTGTACATTGTGTACACTTTGGTGTTCCATGGCCAGTTGCCCCAGGGGGTCTTTCCCTGGGCAGAGCTGGTTGGTTTCAGTGCTTTGTGCTGGTAGCAGTGTGGGTCAGCCTGGTTTAGATGAACCCAGAATTTGATAGCACTTTTTTAAGAGGGAGAAGAAGGGGGAATTGGCCTAATTCGGCCCTGCATGCAATATTAGGGTGCATTTCATTGCATTGTGAATATGTAACACAGTTTTGTGTAGTAGGCCCTGCGTGCTTTGTCCCTTAATGCATTTATTGCCATGAAGCAACCTGAAGCACTTATCACCAGACCCAGGTAAGTATAGCTGATGGTGTGCTCCAGGGTGTTGGCTCCCAAGGTGAAGTGGTACCTGCTTCCCTGAGACCTGGCTTTTTTCTGGAAGATCATAGGTCTGGTCTTAGCTAGATTTACTGTCAGTGTCCAGGTCTGACAGAACTGCTCTAGGTATGACAGGCTCTGCTGTAACCCCTGTTCTGTAGGTGACAGCAGAACCAGGTTGTCTGCATAGAGTAAGAATTGTATGTCTTTATCATGTAGAATGAGCCCAGGAGCAGATGGTTCCAACACTGTGACCAATTCATTGATATAAATGTTGAAGAGTGTTGGACTCAGACTGCAGCCCTGTCTCACTCCACGCCCCTGAGTGAAGAATTCAGTTATTTTAGTTCCAATTATGATACTGCACTTATTCTCTATATTCATACTATATATATATTTAAATGATAACAACAACAACTACAATAATAATAATAATTATTATTATTATAATAAATGACATAAAATAATAAAGTAAATAAATAAATAAAATGACAATAAAATAAAGTAAAAATAATGAATAATAATAATAAACAATAATAATAAGTAAATATTGCTTAATACATTTTGCTTCAATTGGAGCTGTTGGTCCTTCTTAGGTTTTAGAGATTGGAGCTTTACTATCAATTCTTTGTGTGAAATAATTGATAGTAAAGTGGGTTTTGGTTATTTTTACTGGTTGATTCCAGTATTTTTCAGTTTTCTTTAGTCATGTTGTGACATGTTTTTTGAGGGATTTCACAATGTACATTTTCAAATATATTTCCAAATAGTTCCATAATTTATGGCAAATTTTTATAGTTTTGTTGTGCTTAAATTTACCACATTTCCACATTTCCACATTTTATTAATTTATTCTTCAATATCATGTATAGTTTTATATATGTGTTTACGTTTTTTCTGTTTTAGGGTGTGTTTATATTCTTCAAGAATGTTACAGTACTTGAGGCGTAAATCTGGGTTATCTGGTTGGTTATGTCTTTGATTTAATCATTTTCGTTGTTTTTTTCTAACATTTTTGCATTCAGTGTCAAACCATTTTTCATTTTGGTTCAGCTTCTTCTTATTTACAATTTTTAGGTTGGCTTTATTTGCTGCTTTTTGGAAGATATAATTGATGTTTGTAACTGCTAGATTTAAGCCTGCTTTGTCATTTTGGTGGTGTGTATTGATGGACGTATTAATAGAGTTAGTTAATTACATAATTCATTTGAACTCATTGCTTTTATAAATTAATCTGCACTGTTTTCAGCCCTGTATGTTTGATTTAGTTTATACAGTTTATTGGGCTGTGTGTGTGTTTCTGGTGTGTCCAATTTTTTTGAGAAACACATTGATTTGGTTATGGTCTGAAAGGGGGGTTTGTTGCCTAACGGTGAATGCATCGATGGAGCAGGGGTCCAAAAGACACTTAGGGTTCCTAGTAGACAAAGTGATCAATGGCTTTCCTCACGGTTATCACTCACCATGTGTATTTAATTGCAGCTTGAAATTAATTTTAAGTTTTAAAACGATAAATTGGCTGGGGTGAGGAGGAGGGAGAAAGTGAATATGCTGGACATACCGGGCAGGCACCATGCAAACAGGAACCTCTTGCCCTTGTGTTACTCCTTGTAAGAATGACCTGGGACGTGATCTTTCCTCTCATTTCCTTAGACAGCCTGGGCTACTGTGACATATAGGTCAACCTGTCGGAATCTATTGGGAAGATATTATTTGTTAGTTGTTGTCATTCCCTGACACAGTGAGAATGGAGGTAATAAGCAAGTAATTCACCTGAAAACCACAGTCCTCCTGCTAGAGAGCTTCAGACGATGTAAAACACAAACACTTGCATTTATTCAAAAGTTCAGGAGGAATGTTAACTGATTGAACTGTTGGAACTGGTTGTTATTATGCATTATTTGTTTCCAGAAAGGTTCACTTTGACTCTGCTAGCGGACTGCTGTAGTACCAATTTGTAAAATGCTGGTGGATTGACAGCTGTGCCAATTGGGCCACTGTTTGCTTAAGGACATCGCTCTAAATACTTAATTACCAAACACTATTATCAATGAATTCGTATGTATTTTAACTAATATTTGGCTACAGTCCTACATTCAGCTAACATGAAGCATATTTTAAATGGCATGCTAATGAGATTAAATAAAACATTACTACCTTCACAACCTCTTACTGCAAGTGGGCTCCAGGCAGGATTCTACCTGTAAACAAATTAACTGCACAAAAAAATGTATCCTCCCCCTCCCCCTCCCCCCCAGCTGGGTACAAGTAAAACAGGTAGTAACTGGGCTCTGGATTAAGATGATTAAAATGTATACAGTGTGAATGGGTAGTAACTGGGCTCTGGATTAAGATGATTAACATGTACACAGTGTGAATGGGTAGTAACTGGGCTCTGGATTAAGATGATTAAAATGTATACAGTGTGAATGGGTAGTAACTGGGCTCTGGATTAAGATGATTAACATGTACACAGTGTGAATGGGTAGTAACTGGGCTCTGGATTAAGATGATTAACATGTGCACAGTGTGAATGGGTAGTAACTGGGCTCTGGATTAAGATGATTAACATGTACACAGTGTGAATGGGTAGTAACTGGGCTCTGGATTAAGATGATTAACATGTACACTGTGGGAACGGGTAAGTGCAGAGGGCCCAGCCCCTCCCTGTAATTGTTGCCAGTGCAGTGGCCGCAGTGACAGATCTCACACTGGAGCCCATTGGAGTGTAGCCTCCCGCGGGTGAGCGATTCTGGGTATCTGTTGCAGCAGGGCCCCATGTTGTGGGAGAAACCGCACCGGACGCAGCTAATGAATTCCCACGATCGCGCCCACCCCCATCCCCCGGCCGGTAAACGCACGGCCCGGTCCTCCTTAGGCCCACGTCTCCTCCGCACTGCCCCGCGCACAGTGCAGTCACGCGGCCTCTGTAGCTCAGACAGATTCATCTTGTTAGAATTGGTGGTAATACAGCCTACCAGGACCAGTGTTTCTCCAAGCAATTTAAAATAATTATCCTGAGGCTTTGGGCCCAGGCACCCCCGGTCTGCTATGGAGTTATAATGAGGCCAGTGTGTTTGTAGCAATGGCACTGCTGGCTGACGGTGTATGGGGGTTTCACGGTTTGGCATGCAGACTTCGGTTCCCGAGGAATGGATTATCTTCGGAGGCTGCGGGAGCGAGAGCGATATTTAAATCTTTCTCCAGCTTCCGCTTTTGAGCACTGTCTCCAGAGAAAGGAGAATGAAAGGAGGGAAAAGTGTTAAATTAGTTATAGTTATTAGTTATATAATTCAGCTCTAGTTGCATAATCTACACTGTCTTTAGGCACATGGTATAACACAGTTTATTTACGCATAGCAAGTTTGCATCGGCCATGCTGAACCATAGTTCCTGACCCATGGAAGATAGCAACATGTTCCTAAAAATGTTGGCTTGGCTTATCCCTCATCAAACCTGAGTTGACTTCCTGCAACCTCGGCTCAACCAGTAACATGGAGTAGACTGGTATAAGTAACATGAGTTATTGTTGACACACGGAGGAGATTGGATACAATTCTATAGTACATTACGGAGCAGAAAGTTCTTCTTAAATATTCACATTTCGCTTGTCGTAAGCTGCAGTTTTTTAAACTCTGTTTAAGTTTAACTCCGACCACATGTCAGCCACATCTGTGTCTTTTTGACAGTTTCTTTCTGCAGGAATACGTGAATCCCAGAATTGGGACAATTGCTCTTGCGCATGTGGGTTTCCACATAATTGCGCTAACAGAGACCAAATTTCTCACTTGGAATTATCCATTGTATTTCTCTCTCATTGCCACTATACCGCCAGGCACCCAGCCATGGGGGGACTGTACCTAAAGCACATGTGCCCCTCCTCCCCCTCCTCTTATTTCTCCTCCCCAAGGGACTATTCCACAAGCCACACAGTACTGTAGGAGGGCCTGCACTGATTGGAGGACAGGAGCATCTCACACTGACCTCTGGTAACCTGCAGGCACCGGGTGAGCCGCTAGGGGGTGCTTATGCAGCAGTGACCCGCTCGGCCCTGCTTGACATAAGTCCACTCTATCACAGCGAGATGAAGCCAATTGTTTTCCACCATTGTTGACTTCCTGTCAAAGCCCAGACTTGAAGTACACACGTCTACACTACAGGGAACAGCCCGTGCTCGTGGTAAGCATCCCGAATGAGCACCTGGGAGGCCCCTAGAGGAATGCGTTCGATTTTATCCTGCCAGGACATTGGTATTCCTGCCTTCAGCATCCCACACACCATCTTCCATTCACCCTGTGGAAATCATGACATTTCTGCTTCAGCCATAGTTACAATTGGCTTTGCTCGGCAATGGCCAGCAGTGCAGCAATATGTACAAATATCCAGGATCTGCTCCACATTTACACATCTGTATACATAGTTTTTGGGAAATTCATTTTGAGAAATTAGAATTTAATTATTTTGACTATTTCCTTATGAATATATACTTCTGGGGAAATATGGGAGCCAAATTAATTGGTAACTAATGCCTTTCTACATCACTGTTAATACATAATGAAAGGTAAGTCCAACCAACAAAATAAAGTTGAAATTCAGCATGGACACTACAGAATAGGACAATTATAGAAAAATCAAGAGGGGAGGTGGTACATAATGGTCATTCAGTTCTCTAGCCTTTTCAGACTGTTAGTTAGCATTAGAGAACATTTGTGGCAAACAGAAAAAAGTTAGCGTTACCTAACATTCACCTTGTTGAAGGCATGTCTGCCTTTCTGGGTTACAAATAGCTTGTGGAACCTATTCCAGGGGCATGGAACGACATCACATCCTGTCAGGTGACTTGGTGGCATTGCTGTGCTCCTGCCTATGCATCAATTAGCATCCGTTTCACTTCCCGCCTCCGACAGCCCTTATTAAACCAACAAACTCTCTTTGACCCACCTAAAAACTGTCATTATCCCAGCCAGATGTTAACAGATACACTACGATGGCTGAAGGGATATTTCTCACGAGCTGCTCTTCTGCTCCACTTTCCTCTTATGCCCATGTTTAAATGTCAGCAGGACGGATCTGCTGTCGCACCAGGCAGGTGTGTGAAACGTCCTCACAGGTAAGCTGCACCTGGATGCCTGCCAGAGACTGTCCAAGATATTGCACTGAAATAAGTAGTGTCCTGCCCCGATGTTACTGTGGCTACATAACATACACTCAGACACAGGAACCAGCACAACTGCCCACCCCCTCCAAACCACTCATAGCAGTGCCCCCCTATCTAATGCTGCCTTTCCTCTACATTTCTGATTGGGTACCACAGTCCCACAGTATGGATTCCCATTGTGTTCATGGTACGCTGTGCATTAAAAAGTGAATGCAACTCTGTCTGTCTCTCTCTTTCTCCCTCTCTCACACACACTTTCTCTGTTTCTCACACACACACACACACACACACACACACACACACACACACACACACACACACACACACACACACACACACACACACACAGAAAAGGGCCCTTTAAACGAAGATTGCCCGATTAATTTTTAATGCGGCTTGCACCAGTCAATGGCTTGGAGGTTGCTCTGAACAGCAGGTTTCTGCACATCAATATTGGCTCCTCGTAGCTTGTGTGCCCCTGGGACTAAACAGGTTGTGGTGGTGCTTTTAATTAGCTGCCTATCCTTCACTATATATATATATATATAAAATCCCTGAAGGTTTTCCCGTCGCCTGAATAGATTTGGCAACATCTTTTTTCTTCTTCTTTTTTCGTGAGCATGCAATATACCTTTAAATTTTAATAATTCACTTAGCAATTTTACCTAGGCAGATATTGTTTAATCCATGTCCTGAGATTATTGTTATCATGTGTGGACATGATCTCAAGTGAATACCACATCATTAGTAACATAAATGCAACGCTTCATCCGCTCAAATAACAGACAGTTTTGACTGCATCCCCGTGGTACACAGCTCACAAGAGACTTTGAGCAGCAAACAGCACGTGTGTGGAAGTGACCCATAGACATGTGGATTGTTCAAAATAATGCATATCCTTTGGACTGGTAGGTGTCCAAATCATGCACACATGTGAGGGCAGTGTTGGTTTGTCTTAAAAGAGTGCCCGTGTCTCGGCTGAAGTGTGCTGTCAAAAACGCCAGCGTCACATGAATCGCACGTCACTATGGCCACCAGCGATGACAGCCACCCCCTCTGAGCACTGCTGGGAATGAGCTTTCATCTGATCTCCAAACTCACAAGGGTTCAGTTTCCAAGCTCTTCTCTGACTCCATCTAACACGACAACAACGATGGATGCCATTACTCCAGGCCCATGCTTGAGTATATGTGAACGATCATATAAATATGATCAAATACAGTCAAAGTCAAAGTCACGATTAAACCTGCAAATACCATTGTGGTCATATACATTTTTTATGAAATAATTTATTTTATTGATTGACTTATTTAGCAGCATTTGATGCTTTAAGTATTTATTCCTGTCCACAAAGAAACAAATAGAAAAGAAAATGTATGAAAACTTTAAATAAATAAAAAATTTTAATACATGCAGCATTTGACAAACACATAGAATAGATATAAGCTTTAAATAAATATCGTTTGATATAAAGTAAAGAAAGCTATTTCTGTGTTAAAATATAGTTAAAAAGCAATTGGGATCTTTAGTATTACTGATAGTATCAGTGAGAATATATGTTATGATTGATGACAGATCTTATTTTTCTTAAGCCATGTTTTGACTTTCGAAATTACAAAACTACTGCATCTAATATGCAATATTATAATATTATTTAATATTACTGCAAGTCTTAATATTATAATACTACTTAATATTACTGCATCTCTTAATATTAGAGCAACAATGAGGTCCATGGTATTGAACTATCCAAAACCCATGAAAATTTATGAATTGCAGATGAGCGCATCAACTTAAGAACATAAGAATACCTAATGACGAGAACGGGCCGTTCAGCCCATCCAGGATCGTCATGTCCCAATCTAAAGAGTATCTAGTACTGCATCTAGCCTGGACTTGAATAGCCCCAGTGTTTCTGCCTCTTCTGCCCGACCTGGCAAGCTGTTACAGGGTGTGGAATGTAGACATGCATAGCAGTCCGCCCGGTAGAGCACGTCTCACTTATTAGCTTGGCAGCTGTGGAAGCAGTCTGAGGATGCAGGTAATGGGCTTGTTAGGGCTCTCTCCCTTGGGCCCTGTCCACCTGAAGAGCCAGGGTATGAAACGAGGGCCCGGGGGCTTGAACTGGTCCTTTGGGACGGCTCCTGCAACAGCCCCACAACTGGACCATCTTCGTGAACACACACCATTAATGGTGTTGCTGGTGCACCGATGTCGCTGCTCCATCCTTTACAGAATGGAAAGTGTTGTAAAGGTGCATTACTTCCCTTACACAAACAACGCACTGCACTGTAGCTCCAAATTATGTACAATGAGATCCTTGGCTGCTTAATCTCGGCTGATAAAAAATATTGTATGTCTACGGTCTTTGTGTGGAAGTAGAGCATCTATTCAATTAATTCCTGTGCTCTCGAAATGGTGAAGAAATGGAAGAATGGTGGACTACCTTCAACAGTGATTACACTGTGTACCTGCTTACCCGTTCCTATGAAATGAGATGAACTCAAACTAAAAATGTAAAACGTTAGCTTGTGAAGTGGTATCTGACACTAGAATGCCACCTCTTCTAGAGAAGACAGGGGTGGTTTCTGACACTAAAGAACTCCACTGTTTGATTTGGAACAGATCTGCACAGCGCTCATCGATCACATCGTTTAGAGTGCGGATGTGACGGTCAAACATGGCGCAGCTTTTTCCCGGGGCGCCAAGATGTCAGTCCAGCTTGTGTAGGCAGACAAAACAAACACAATGTGTAAGCTATGCTAATCATAATCACTGAGTCGAGGCAGAGTCGCAGTCATTAAGTTAGCGCTTGGAGCACGGCAGCCATGTAGATTTGTCTTAAACAGACGAGCATGGCCGCATGAAGGGGGGGATGGGGGCAGGGGGCAGTGTGGCAGTGGGTGGGCGCGGTGGGAGCCGCACCCCATTGCTCTCACTCTCGTTCCTCTCCAGAAATGACAGTCCAAGCGCAGTGGAGATAAAACACATCGAGGTGTAAAATGGGCCGGTTCAGCACCGCTGCCCCTCTCATCATGGAGCTATGTAATTCTCCAGGGCCTTGGCCGGGCCCCAACATATGTCCGCTCTTAGCCGCGTCACTCTTCATTTGTAATTATTTCCGTTCCCCATCCCCCCTCACCCTCTTTCATAATACTGTGCTAGGCTGAAGATAAATACCTAAAGCCAGGACAACTATGGTAGCATTATGACCTACTCTGAATGTTTAATTAATATTTGCACTGCTAATTTGCCAGCAGCCATGACACCCTGTAATCGAGCCTTCCGAAATGGCCGTGGGTGTGCTGGGGCTAGGCGTGGCTGCTACTCGAATGGGAGACCTCCTGTGAAAGCCGGGCCAGCAGGGGGCACAATCCCATGTGGATCGAGTTGAAGAGGGAGGGAAGGGCCCACAGAGGGAAGAGACTGGCTGTCTGCTGCCGGAGATAAAGCATCAAAATTAGTTGTTCATTGGTGTTTGATTTTGTTTTAAACAGATCCCCCCACTAGTTACAAACCGTTTGTAATAGGTGGAGCAGGCCCCGAGCCATACCTGCCAGTCCACTGATTATGACACGTATTTAAAACTGTCCCCCACTGCCGAGGGGACCCCTGCTCACAGTCAGGGTCAGAATGGTCCCCAGTACCACCCTCCCTCTGGGGAGAAAATAACGGAGATTCTGGAGTACAGCGGTTCTGTCTTAGTCAGAACCGACTGGCTTGGATCCGACTATTTCTCATGACTGTACTATGACAGCCTAGGGAAGACCCTCACAGATGTGCAAGGACAGATTGGCTGTGGACGAGGACAAGTTATTTACTGACTACTCCACATTAGTCATCCTGATTCTCAGACTCCCGTACACACACTCTGACAAACACCCTGAGTGGATGAGTCAGTCATGTTGTAGGCTCCCTCTCTCTCTCTTGCTCTCTGTCGCTCTCTGTCATTCTCTCTTGCGCTCTCACTCACTCACTCACACACTCACTCACTCTCACACACACGCCCACATGCATACATATACAGACTCACTCGCTTACCACACACACACACACACACACACATACACTTACACCGACACACACACACACTCACACAGGCATACACACACAGACTCACTCGCTTACCACACACACACACTCTGTGGTTCTCTGTGGCTCAGTTGGTAGAGCACAGCGTTGGCAACGCTTAGGTTGTGGGTTCAATCCCCACTGGGGCCACATATACTGAAAATGTATGCATTCACTACTGTAAGTCGCTTTGGATAAAAGAGTCTGCTAAATGGCGTATATTAAATGGCGTATATTACACACACACACACACACACACACACACACACACACACACAGGCATACATACACAGACTCACTCACACCACACACACACACACACACACACACACACTCACTCTCTCTCTCTCACACACACACACACACACAGGCATACATACACAGACTCTCTCTCACCCACACACACACACACAGGCATACACACACACACACACACACACACACACACGCACACACACTCACGGGCATGCCCTCGCACGCTCCATCAACCCCATTTTCACCTGGGCCTGATATTAATCTCTTTCAGTGGCAGGTCTCTGGGAGAGAGGCCCAGGATAAATGTGGGAAACACAGCAGCCAATATCCCAGCCGTCAGTCCTCAAAGAGGGCCTTCTGACCTGCGTATTACCGCCTCCCCGCAGCCCAATTCTCTCTCATTGGATCAGCCGACTTTTCCTGACAACGCATTACGGGGAAAGTAGGCTGCCGTGCCGAGATCCACAGACAGCCCCCGCGCGCCGCCAGAGACTGGCACAGAGACTGGCACAGTGGGCAAACCGCAGCCTCGCCATGCCGACCCCAACCCCCTCCTTCAGGGGTCACATTAAAGATCAACGTCTCGTTGTAGCTTGCTCAGAAAGACAGAGCAGCAAGAGGATGCTAATGTGAAGTTTCCTTCTTCAGACTGTGCACAAAAGAGAGAGAGAGAGAGAGAGAGAGAGAGACAGACAGAGAGAGAGTGAGAGAGAGAGAGAGTGCCAGGATGCTACTTGTTTTATTATCACCGTGTTAATTGCTGTGTCTCTCATCATAGCTTCTGCAGCTGCACCCATCCCAGGCTTTGAATTATAAAGAGGGAGGATACAAGTGCCACGTTCTGAATAGCGCCATTCGGCGTCTGATCTGCATCATCTGCGTATTCCTCTGCCTCAGAGCTTTCTCACTCAATTCTCCTGCCTCCGCATAAATGCGGAGATGCATATTCTAAAGGTTCTGTGTTACCATTATATTCCATATTATTTGGTCTGGGCTGAATGTGTCCTTTCTGACCCCCATCTGTTGTCCCAATAATTGAGATGGTTCAATTGAGCAGATGAATTTAGCCGGAGTTATTAAGGTTTCAGCTGACGCGTCTCCCTTCACTGTTGGTGACGGACACTCAGCTAGACAACAAAAAAATGTTGTTGCTATGGAAACACCTGGCAGCCAGGAATCCTCTTTTAATGTTTGTTTTTATTTTTACTTTTTTTTTTACTATTTACAAAACACAAATATCCACAAAACTGCCTCCACTATAAGGCAAGGATATTGATATGACATGGGGTCATGCTTAAGGGACCACAAAATTAAAATTAAAATTAAAAATGTAAAAATCGGTAAATCCTAAAATGGTAAAGCCTGGTTTTGTGCTTTAAAGGCGGGACCAGCATGGCGATATGACCCCCCACCCAACCTCCCCTAAATGCAAGGATGACTATTAGAGAAGGTCTCTCTTCCTTCTCCAGAATGATAGGCCAACTAACGTTGCTGGTGCTCAAACATATTAAAATTCAGCACCACATCAGGACTGGGTCTAAGAGACACTCCTGGAGCCCTGAGAGAGGAGCCTTGAACCCGCGCCACTGAGAGCGCTTAGGCCTCATTAGTGATGCGCAGCTTCGGCACATGAGCTGAAATGAATCTGATGAGTGACAGCATTAACATGCAGCCAGAGCAATAACACATGAGAGAGAGACAGAGAGAGAGAGAGAGAGAGAGAGAGAGAGAGAGAGAGAGAGAGAGAGAGAGAGAGAGAGAGAGAGAGAGAGAGAGAGAGAGAGAGAGAGAGAGAGAGGTGTTACCTGCAGTTGCCCATTGTCCAATATGTGGTCTTTTATTTCTGACTTGAGAGATAATATTACCCAGCTGGAAGACGTGACCTAAAACCTCATTTATTATTTCTGTAACTCACTCAGTTACAGAAATGAAAAATAATTGTCTACACTATAAATTGCCTAATTTCAATATATTTTGAATTAAACAGCATCGTCATGATGAAAAGACCTGCATATATATTTATTCATGTGTTTACTTGTATTTAATAATGCAAGGCTCACAGCAGCCATAAAAATGCTTGTTATAATTTGGAAGACACCAGTGTCATTGGAATTGCGCCATCCTTGACACTATCTACTTGGAGCTGTTTGTGTTTGCTTGTTTTTTGATACCCTTTTTATCTGTCTGGGTGGGGCATTTGTGGGATGATTAATAAGAAGGATTAACTAACTTGTTGTATTTTGTAACTTTTATTGTCTTAATAGAGAACTTATTTACCTCAAAAAAGTAGTCCAATTCTGTCTGAATATGGCAATTGCAGGACAAAAATCGTGGAAAATTGTATATTTATTATTTTAAACATTAATATATAATATAATTGGGAACCCTTGTAAATGACTAGCTAAGAAAGCCAATTGTTTAACGCCTCTTTGACTCTACATTGACTTAAAGACAACAAAGGGGGTTACCTTTACTCTGATATTTGAATTCTCATGTAATGTTGCTTGTCCTTCACTGAGAAACCTGAACTTTTCAAAAGGGCAAGCTTTTACTTTCATTTTCACTCCTCAGTGAAGTGCAACGATTCTTCCCTCGGATCACACACCATGCAGAGTTTATTTAAATTTTAAGTATGGTGTGAACATAAAACTGGGGCTCTTTGATGTAGGTGCTATTTGGGAAATTTGAATATGAACGAACATGAGTTTGATGTAACAGTGTCCCCTTCATGTGCATTTCTCAAAAATGAAGGGGTACACAATGAAAAACACTGAGCTTTATTGCCACAAGGAAACATAAAAACATTGAGAAAATATTTTCCAAATATGCAGCAAAAAAAAAAAATCTATATGTGACAAAAAACCCGAGCTCGAACTGGAGCTAAGGTCAAACGAACACAGTGCAAGATTCAGGTCACTGTGCTGTATTCGGACTGAATCCAACACAGTTCACTACAGCTCAGCCTTCTGTCCTGGCCCCAATTCCACACAAATACATACGAATGAGCTGCATTTTAATGCCATCGTCGAACATCATTCCTGTCCTCGGGGGATAGCATGGGTTCCAAACTATTTAACGGTGTCTGAGCAATGTGGCAAATACTTCCAATCCTTCCTTATCTACTTATATATATATATATATATATATATATATATCATTCTGTCTCTCTGTCTGTCTGTCTATGTGCTGTACCAGCATGCTGCCGTCACTAATTAGGGTCATAAAAGCTTCCGTGGTGAAGTATTTATGTATTTATAGTATTTATGTTTTTATTCATTGTGTTTTATTTATTTATGATGTATGTCCCAGGACTTGTAATAATATTAATGTTTGTCTGCTAATGAAAGATGGAGCTGAGGCTGTAGCTGGTGCGCTTGTGGGAATGCCTCACAGCCGATCGCATAAATAATGATTCACCCGACACAAGCAGGACAGACGCTCGGCACAAAGACGGGCGCCCGGGCTTCACGCGGCGCAGCTCTGCCTCACCTCAACATCTCCATTAGGCATCGCATGTAACAACATCTCCACATAATTAAGTCTCTGTTTAATTGTGAGTCGTCAACACCGTCTCATCACCATGCATTTCCATTTCGGCGTTTCCCATTTATCGTTTCATCAGTAAAACATACAGAGGCCTCGGCTCACAGTAGTCTAAACAGTAAATTAGAGATAAATGGATGGTAATGTTATGCAGTACATGTTAATGTTGTCAAGCTCACAAAAAGGCTGGGGATTGGTAATTCTGCAAATAATTAAATAAATGCATTGGCACAATAAAGCAAAGAGCCGGGCCGAACAAAGAGAAAGACAATATTTTACCATGCGCGCAGTCTTACAAAGGAGCGTTTAATCCCATCTGCTCTCAAACCAGACGGGCACATGTGCAAGGGATGTGCCACAGCTGCCTGCCAAAAACCAAGAGCACCCCCCCAATGGATTTTACCGGGACGTCACCAAACATACAAGATGCGCCACAAATTGCCAACTCGGCCAACAGATTTAGCGCTCTGGAATTTGGCTCACTTTACATTTAGGTGAAGCTCCGGCTCTGGTTCTGTGTAGCTTAGCAGGTAGAGCATTGCGCCGACAACAGGTTGTGGGTTCGATTCCCATTGGGACCACATATACTGAGAAATGAATGCATTTGTCTACTGTGAGTCGCATGCAAGTGTCTGCTAAATGGCATATATTATGTTAAGCTAAGTCTCCTAGTTGAATAAAGGTTAAATAAATAAATATAATAGACAGGGACACTGGATTTCAACCCTACCTCTGTACAAATAGTATCATGGGACCCCTAATGGCAACAGAAACCTGGGAGCTCTTTTTATCTGTGTCTCAGCATTGGGGAACTGGTCTTAGGGTCAAGCCATGCTGGAACTGTTCCCATCACCAAAGCTCCAATGCCTTGTCTGGCAGCAACCTGATCACGCTTTTAGGTTTCTAATAAAAGTGTTGATGAACAAATCAACAATATCCACACAATGTGCATGCACACTAAGGCCCAAAAAGAAATAGGTGGAGGAGCACAAAAACACAGAGGGCAATAAATCATGGTCGGACCACACAGGGCAACAGGGCAGCTTGCGTTCGGGCATCTGAGTGCCACGGAAAGAGCGGCCGCTGGCCATTCATGGCCCTGTTCTTCAGCTGCCTGTGTCTTACAAAGAGGAGCAGGGTGTCCAAGATGGCCGCTCGAGGGGGAGTCCACGGCAGGGACATCTGAGCGGCTCCTTCATCATCTGTCTCTCGGACGTCCACGCCCGGCGTGAGAAAACAAGGCCACCGCGGGGAGGAACGGGGGCAGCTGTCGAAGTGTGTCGCTAGCACAGCCACCTCGGACGCCCTGCACAATGTTTTTGTGCAAGACTTCATCCGTTCCCTCATTTTTGACCAGTTTACCGAACACTTCTTACATTTTCAACAGGGCCAAGGAAGGATCACTGCACCGACGCTTGGTAGGTGGCCCTTCTCCCGTGTTTTTAAAGACAAAGCAGCAGGAGTCTGCAGTTTTCCCTCAAAAGTGCCTCGGCTTCAATTATATCGATAACACTGTAAAGCAAGCACATTTAGAGAGTGCCAGATCCTGCCATTAATCATTAATAAGGCATGCAAAAAGATGACTGGAACTTGTGAATTCAATTTTAAATGAGGCCGCATTCTCAATAATTCATATGCCCCGAGAACACAACGCCGCAACAGGCAACCCGGCACGCGGGCACGGATGAACAGTGCATCCGAGCCATGATCTCATGGGCTGTCTCGCGGGGAGGGCTGCCACTCCGGTCCCACAGACGGGCCACAGAGCCGCAATGTCACAAAACACGTCGCCCTGGAAACCACGAGCCGAGCAGGAACCATCGTAGCGCTTTCAGAACAACGGCAATGTTAATAATAAAGACGATGCTTTGTGATTGCAGATACGCATTTGTTTTGCAACGTATAAATAAACAAGCACTTTAGAGGTTGGAGCGAAAGCCATCGAGACAATAAAGACTCTGTTTGAGATGTCTCCACAGATCTGGCTCTTTTAAATGCTGACTGTGGCAACTTTTCGTCGTCGTTGTTGTTGTTGTTCCTGTACCCCACTTCGAAAGTGACTGCCAGTAAACTCTGCCCCCGAAGGCGTGAGCGTTGTTGGGTTAGCTCCGCTCAGGGGACTCTCTCTCTCTCTCTCTGGCGCGACGCAGCCAGATCTGATCTAAGGATCGGGCTCCATCTTTCCCCTTCAACGGGAAACAAAGCTGCTCTCAGACCCCATCTCCTCTCGCTCCGCCATCACGCTGAACCTCACCGAAATTGAATTATAACCGCATTAGCATTCTTCATCTTCAGCGTGCTTTGGACCAGCCAGTTAGCCTGTTATATTCTCTGGGAGTGGAGGGGGCTGTTTTTTGATGGTTCTTTCTTTAAAACGTTCTCACAATAAAAGGCTTGTGTTGAGAGGGCTTTTTTTTTGCATCAAGGCGGCAGACAACTCTTGTTCTCCGACCGGGGTGAATGGCTCTGTCACATTTGTGGTTAGCCTTTCATTTCAACCCCTTCTTATTCATAAATATCAAACATCTGAGGCAGTTTTATGATCTTTTATGGCCTCTGCCCGTGTGCACACACACACGCACACACACGCGCATGCACGCATGCACACGGACACACATGCACGCACACACACACACACACGGACGCACGCACACGCAAACACACACACACACACACACACGCACAAACACGGACGCACGCACACGCAAACACACACACACACGCATGCACAAGTGCACACACACACACGCACAAACATGCATGCATGCATGCACAAGCGCACGCGTGCACACACACGCACATGCACACACACACACACACGGATGCGTACGCACACGGCGCTGGCTCAGCTCGCTCGTTCTCCTTCCTCCCGCATACGTGCCGCGATTAAATTTTTTTGCCGGAAAAGCAGCCTTTCCGACGGTGTATTTGCGACATCTGCCGGTGGATGCTATGCGCAGAGATACGGTTATGAAAGAGAAAGAAAGAGGAGAGAAAGAAGGACAAAAGCGGAGGAAGGGTGGAGTGGGGGTGCAGGGTGCAGAGGGGGGTTGGGGGAGACGAGAGGAAGAGGATGGCGAAGAAAGGAGCGTTGCATCTGAGGCTAAAGATTCTCCCAAACCACACCAAGAGGCTGGATGCCCCTCAGTGGGAGGACAATGGCGGTCTGGGCCTGTAAAAACACGTCAATGCACGTCCCTGACTCCGAGGGGGTCAGAGGTCACCGTTCTTGAGATGTGGTGACATCATGACAATGGGACACTTCTGCCGCCTTAGAGGAACAAGCCGATCCATTTTGAGTATGAAGGAGAAAAAAAGGCGGCCTTCAAGTTCCCACACATTCAGCCCCCAGTGCCAGACGGAAAGTGAAAAAGAGGGGGAGAGAGAAGAGAACATTGTCTAGAAGCACGGAGTACGGCAGGACGATTGAGGCCTGTTGTTTCCGTCTTTCGGCGAATGGATTAGAACAGACAACTTAATTTGAGTCTCATTATCGGCTCTGAGCGTGGCTCTCCCTCCCTCCCCCGGTGTGCGGGGGTTAATTACCCCGCCTGCTTTCTCTGTTTTGATCTTTACATTATGAGAAACATGCAAATTAATTATTTTAAAAGGGCAATGAGTGTACATCGCTCTTAACTTGTGAATTCAAAAAATGTTAAAATCCAAGTCAGATACAACGGCATCCGATACTCTTCATTCGCATTTACTAAAGAGTTTTAGTTATTTTTGTAACATTTCAAAATGAAGGGTAAAAAAAGATATTCTTAATTGTATTTATTTTGTCTCAGAGGTTTGCCAGTGTCTGTGTGAAATATAGCGTTGCTGAAATCGGGCATCGGGCATCGTATCATACAGCAGCACATGGCTCCATCTCTCTTTGATAATTATCATGTTATGGGCCAGATTTTAGGTGGGGGTTTTTCTCTTTTTTTCTGCTTTGTCTGTGTTTTGACATTTCATATCAATTATTCTGAATATTTAGTATTAAATAATCCCCGGAGGTTCAACTGCCAGGCATTTTGACAGCTTCATTTGCGGATGCTGGCTTTGGATCTTCCCTGTCACGGACGTCCCACGCCGCTGAGGGGAGAAGCTAGTAAAGTGACACAAAGCACACTTGAGCAAGTCCATCCTATGATGCATCTGCTTTATGCTAGCAGACTGCTCTCTCTACACCCCCCCCCCCCCCTTGAGAGCTGGTGCTGTTAACTGTACCTTACACATTCAAGACTAAGCTGAATGAGTTTGTCTGTCAAAATGGTCCTAGCTATCATCTTCTTCATACAGTTTGTCCCCTGGGGTGCAATTAAATTTTAACCTGAAATAAATTCAGGACTACAAGAGAGTTACAGTCAGCTTCAGCATGCTCTTTGCGTTTGGCACACATCTGATTCCAACCCCCCTTTGGGATTTGAGCAATACCCAGACCTGACTGATATCACGTTTCACTCCAACATCATTCAGTACAAAGCAGAAATTATTTAAAATCTATTAGAGTTGGCAAACAGGCGAAAATATCACATCTGAGACCCACGGCAACACTTATTGTAATGGTTTTGGGCACCGCAGCCATTTTGCACGTTATCGCCTTTGGTTTGTTTTGCGTTGGTTCTGCTGTCTTAAGGGCACTCGCTTTTGTAGGATAATTAAGAAATAATCGTAATCAAGGTTTGGCCTAAGAGATTGCACGTTATGTGGGGTGGGGACACACGTTCATTTAATATTGTAGTGCCACTTGGGGTGGGGTGACACTCAAGGACCTTTTCAGAGGGTGTAGGCACTTGAAGAATCCAGAGGAGGCAGTATTCCAAAAAAACTATAATTTTATTATACTCATTTCTGACAAAATACAAAAAAGGATGGGGTAATCTGGAAACCAAACACATACAATCCAAAATCCTTTACTTGTTGTCTTTGTCCATAATCCAATGTCAAAATCCAATACAGTTCCTCAAACACACAATAGTCGGTACACAAAATGGGGTTCTCAAAACAATCCAAGTCGAATACAAACAGCAATCCAAATGCAATTTCCAAATACTCACTCTCCACTCTCCACAATGAGGTGTGGGACTGCAGGCTGCTGGGAGTTGTAGTCCTTTGGGCTCCAGTGGTGCCCAAGAGTTAAAGAGGCAGGCAGCCATTTCCTCATACTGCCCCTTGGGACAATACATACAGTACATATTTGCACTATCCACCATCACTTTGCTGGGTCCCTTTAAATGTGTCACTAAATACCTGTGCCTTATGAAGCTGATTGAACAGCATCCATTTATCATGGAATTATTGCCCTTTTTATGGATCTGCTTTAGGTTTACAATATAAATAGTTTTATATGTCACAGGATATTTCTGGGGTTTTTTTGGTTAAAAAGAAAATAGACACTCATTCTGTCACTACAGTGAAATAATAGTTTACTTTTTGGCGTGTGTGTATATGTATTTATGTATGTACCGTATGTATGTATGTATGTATGTATGTATGCTAAATTGGCAAATTTAATTCAACAGAGGAATCATCCAATCCTCTGTCCCCAGCTCCACTGTACATTGAACATGATTGGTCGGAGAATAATGAGACAGTTATAGTGGCACAGCACACACTCCCCCTCAAGTCTCTTTCAATCAGGGTCTTAAATCATCAGTATCAATGGTCTGCTCTTCTGGCATGGGGGGGCTGTCGCAACGTTCAGTAGATTACATCACGGGAACCTGTGAACACATAGGGAATCGATTCCAATGCCCAGTTAAAGTGTGCACGTTTTGTAAGCAGCTCTTCATTTCTGCTTAATTTTTCTCCTTTCCATTATCTTTTAATAGGCAACAGGGCAGAGTATTACAGTGCCGGCCGGTAAAGAGAGCACACACAGAGGGGCCTGTGTGGGTGACACTGGAGCGTGTTGTGGGTGTGATTTTCCCAGTCTGCTGGCCGTTTGTGTGTGTGGTCGTTGCCCCATCTGCAACTCGGCTGTTGATTAATGAGCCTTTCAGCTCGTCTGTCACGTGGAGCTGAGGCCACAGTCTCATTCCAAGCTCCACTGGTTTGGCCTGTGTCAAAACAAACCGTCACAGATCCTCTCTCCACAAACACAATCGCATCTGTTTGGAGATAATGATCCTCGGCATGTTTTTGGATTTACAAAAGCGCTCATGAATACAGAATCGATGATGTAGTCCAGCATGTTGAAAGCAGTCTGGTCACAACCTGTCAGGGTAACCAACTTGGTAAAAAAAATGGACAATTCTGAAAACTGTCTCCATCAATGACAGATTCCATCTTTTTGATTTTCAGAATGGTAGGCTCCCGTTTTGTTTCTGTTCCCCCAAGTCTTTTTTATACACCCCCAATAAGATGAGGCGGAGTTATTTCACAGCTGAGCATCTAACGCAGTTTTTTTGGGGGCAAGGGGGTTTAAATAATTCATAGAAATCAAATCATAGTGCCCTTCACACACAAGCACAACACACACACACACACACACACACACACAGGCACACACACACACACACACACTGGCACGCAGAGAAAGCCACTTAACACAGGCCACACAGAAAGGTCAACAAAGTAGTTACAGCCCCCATGCCAGTTCCCATTCAATTTATTTGATTGAAATATATGTTTAACACTTGAGGGAATGTCACTAGAGTGTAATATGGACCAGATTGAACTGGATCATCAAAATGAGTTACAGCCCCTATTCCAGTTCCCATTCAATTTATTTGATTTAAAGGGACTATGTTTATTGACCATCTGGCCAATCAGTTTAGTTTAGTCTGCCTGTTAGCTGTGTTAATAGTGCATTGCCCTGGCTCATCTGCACAGTTCAGACGGTGGACTGCACAATGAAAAGAAACGGCAGCTAGCTGTGTGCATTTCAGAGGGCATTTGCGCCAGGCTGATCTCTCCTGATTGGACAGAGGATGTCACAGAGACGAGACAAGCTCATGCATACAATTGGAAATTCTAAATAGGGAGAAGACAGGAAAAAAGCTAAATAAATCTATCCATGGGGCCCCTTCTCTCATTCTATCACTCTGATGGAGTGTGTAGCAAAGCTTAGCTGGCTAACCTTCATAAATATTTTGAAAAACTCAGGATATCATCCAATTTAAATTCACCCAATTAAAAATATTTACGAAAGTTGGCTGGCTAATGCCGTAATCGCGCTTCGTGAAATATCCCCTGCTCTGACTCATCTTTTGCACAAAACATATTCTGATTACCACTATCTTGTTGACAAAAAATTAAAAATAAACAAGGAATGGGTTCTTCGTTCCCATAATTTGAGGCACTCAATGGCATTACCGTTAGACTCCATATTATATATTCTCCATTCTCTATATTCTATATATACTGTATATATATTGTGGCAGCCTAAGGGGTTGCCCAAGGAAATGGCTGCCTGGGCCTTCAACAAATGGGAGCCAGAACACTACATTTCCCAGCATGCCACAGTCACACCTGAACCAAGTCAAGCAATTGGGACTAATGAACAGCTGAAGGCCATTTGGAGGCCTATTTAAAGGGCTCATTCCTGTTACATGTGGAAGGAGTGGGAAAGTGTGTTGAGAACTGTGAAATTGATTGGCTAGCCAGGATTTGGAAAGAGTTTGGAAAAGTGAGTTTGATTGTTTGTGTTTGACCTGGATTGTGTGAGGACCCCCTTTGGATATTGACTACAGACTGGATTACAGAACTGCCCTGGATTGCGACATTGGATTTTGGATAACGGCAACAAGTAGGATTTTGGACTTTGTGTGTTTGAATTCCCCCGAAGACCCCACCCTTTTTGTGTTTGTCAGTATTTGTTTAATAAATTATTGTTTTGGTTATATACTGCCTCCTCCAGGTTATTTTACCCTGCCTACGCCCTCTGCAAGGTCCATGCGTGTCGCCAAACCCCCAGGGATACCACAATATATATATATATATATGTCACACACCACGTGTCAAACCCTGAACGGGAACAGAGCAGCCAGGAGACACGGAGTGGAGTTTGTCGGTCTACGGACCGGATTTTATTTATTCACTTTTTGTCTCTCCCCCCAGACATGGGAGAAAGACAGTGGGAGTAGCAGGTTAACATATAACAAAGACCAACACAAACACAGACACAAAATCTTCACCCTATTCACCGCGAAGCTTTCAGGTAAAAACAACAAACTAAAATAACAAGTTAAATTAACCAAACTTACAGGACACCGCGCCTCTTCCTCCAGAGTTCCTCTGGAACCACCTCAGGCACACACATATCCAGTGACCTTTCAAGTGCTTCCCACCCATTCATACTGAGACACAAACTTTTCAGTTCGAGTTCTCTTACTCATTCATCCAGAGACACTCGCCACTCCCCAAAGTGAGAGCTCTTCCAGTCAGAAACACTCCACTGTCGAGTGCGAGCTCTCTTACTAAAACCGAGGGCGAGAGGCGGACCCTCTTGCAGGGCACCCTCTCGCTCCTCCATAATCACACCAAGGGAGAGAGGCGGACACCCAAAGCACACCCCCTCCCCTCTCCCTCTCCCTCTCCCTCTCCCTCCCCTCTTCCCCACTCACACAGGAAGCACTCTACTCAGTCACTTTCGACAAACGCACACAAAACTCCTCAAACATCAAACATTCCACATCAAACATTCCACATCAAACATTCCACATCAAGACAAGACTGACTGATTATCCACTCGCCCCACCTGCTCTTAAATAGGCTTAGTTTCTGCCTGGCTCAGGTGGGACTCGTGAGGCAATCACCCAATCACAATCACTCAACTCACATTCTCACCCAGACACCCAATCAGCCAAGTGACTTCTATATCAATTGACTGATTGACACCAATTAAATAATTAAATAATAATTAAATCAATTAAGGCCTTTGGAGCTCCCTTCCGGGCGACAGTTCACTCTCACACCCTGTGAGAGTGCCAAACCTGCCCCCGGAAAGTCTCACTGCTCCAAAGGCCTCTACCACATGAAACAAGACAGGCAACCATGCCACTCCCATGTGGCTGAGACCAACATCCTCCACAATATAGAAGGTCACAGTTCCCCAACCATATTGCTATGAAGTCCCCTCCGAATGTAAAGATGCTGGTCACGTTAATGTGCAGCATACACTACTGGCATCCAACAAAGTAGTCGCAGTATCAGAACATCATCTCTTTCCTTCGATTGTGTTTAAAGGCAGCAGCTATTTCAATTTCTAAATCAATTCACAGTTTATAACTGGCTGGCTTATGACACCATGTTTTTGTCAGAACCTCGTTGGGCTAAACTAGTTTGACTAGGCAAATACCCATCATTTCAGCGTGGAGGACGTGACTGATTTTGAAGCCTCTTCGTCAGCAGACAGTCTCAAACAATGAGCACGTTTGCTCTGAGACTCAGAATCGCGCATCGGCGGTTCAACCCCACTGAGCATTCTGACATGTTTGTTTTGATTTCATTCACTCAGAAAATGCAAGAGCATATGCTCATGATTTGAAACAGATTGTGTTTGCTTTCTTCCCCAAAACCACTAGGACACACCAGCGCAAATGAACGCACTCCTGCATGGCATTCACAATGACGCTGAATGTAATAGCAATAGCACAATCACCAAAATGAATACAGATCTACATACCAATGTTCAATGATATATCTAAATGTCAATTTACAGATAATATCAGTTCAATTTGTATTATGTTTTAAATATGCAATATGTGAGGGTTTTGTTAGTTTTCTTAATAGATGTCTAAGGTCATGGTTATCCTCCATAAATTAAGATACATGTAATGCATGAAAATATAACAAAAATTTATATTTCTGTGACAAAGATATTCATCTTAAAATTGCATCTACAAAAAGGTAATAGGGGAAAATCCACCAGTATAATATAGTCTATTCCTATAATCTGGCCCGCGTTAACCTATTGGGCAACATGGGCTGCAGCCCAGGGCCCAGGCCACTAGGGGGCCCCGGGAATATCAGATTACTGTAGGCCTATATTGAATTTTTGAATGCGGGTTTATGGTGTTTTGACTGTTACTGTACATTTTGGTCCACTTTCCCACCTGTAGTAGTCCACATTGTCCTGTCGCAACAATCAGTGTCAGTGAGAGTGTGTTTGTATAGTCTGTTCCCTTTTGCGTAAGGACGGCTTTGTCTCGGGAGCTCGATTCTACAAGTGGAAATCGCTGTCGGCCCAACTCGGTGTGTCGGAGGACTTTCATCTGTTGCTGTAGCGTCACGAGCAGAGGTAAACCTGTCGCGCGGCGCAATCACGTCGCTACATGTATGCGTGCTGTCATTCTGCTTTAGTGAAATTAGAAAATGACCTATGTCAATTTCATGTGCGATAACATTTTGATACTTTAGTTGCTGAAATTGGCGAGAGAAACGCATTTAGCTAGAGCTATAACCTGAGATGTCCAACCAGAAAGTAATAAATTACTATTTATAACGGGGTTCGCTGCAAAAAACTATGTTGTAGCCTATTCCCCCCAAGCAACCACGATTTTATAACTGTCAACAAACTATTTCAGATAAATTCATCTTAATTCGAGTTTGACTGAAGAAAACAAAATGGGCTAATTTTGCATGACCGAATAGCTTAGTTGTGTTGCAAAGTAAGTAACGTTAGCTAGCAGAACAACAACGCAATTTAATAGCCTAATGTTCTCTAGCAAGTTGGCCTGTAATTTGTAGCAATGTTTGGACAAAAGTATTTTTTAAAAGCCAGTATAAACTTAAATTATGTCAAGTTTGCTGTATACATTCACATTTATTGTATAATTAGATGAAGGTGTTAATGCTACGTGTTGAAATTAAAACGGTAGCTCAATGAACTTACACAAAGTATGATACTTTGTCCTATAGGTGAGTAACATTAAATCATTTATATCAATGCTTGTTTTGTTGGTCCTAGTGGTTGAACGGGAAGTGTATTGTTTTGTGCATTGTCATTTGTGGTCAACTTTCTGGTTTGTAGGCCTGCTTTGTACACTAGGCTACTACTCCCTTTCATTATCCTGCCATGCTGGGCAAGGTTGGTCATGACTTGAACTTGAACTCATGCGTTCGGGTACAGACGTGAATATTTCGAGAGCACTGTAATATAAGAGTTGGTACTCTTTGACGGCTTTTAATACATTACAACGTTCAACGTTTTCAATTGGAGGTCTCATTCTGTAACATATTCACTATCTACTTCTGATATCCTTTGTCATAGGTCTATTTGTCGAATTTGCGGCATGTCTTTATCGTTGCCAGGCCTGGTCGCGTCAATGTGCTTTTACTTTTCCAGTTGAAAATCGTGGACATAGGGCCCCGGGAGGTGTGTTAGCCCTGGGCCCCGGGGAGGCTTAACGCAGCCCTGCCTATAATATAGTCTATTATCTATACATAGTCTATTATAAGTATAGCATATAAGATAAGTACAGCTGCCAAAAAGCCTTATTGTGGAACTTTGTAGTGTTCTTACACAAGGTGATTCTGGTGTGTGACGGTTGAGGGGCAGAGCCCCAATACACATCCCTCATCGTTCAGGGCCTAACCAACCAGCACCTGGAAGATCATCCCCCAGGTCCGCAGCAGAACATCGGGTCAGGAGGCATCACCCCCGAGTGTGTGATCAGTATGTAGTATATGAGCTATAGCAACAGCATGTCCATGTGTGACAACATGCTGACGTCAGGTTAACTCATGTAACAAGCTCCTAACACAAGGGTGCTGGCCCTTTTTCCCACCTTATTGCAAAGAGCACAGGGTTCCACCAGTGTCCTGGACAACATCTCAACATCCCCCACTGTAATTGGTTAAATTAATTCCCCCCTCTCCACCTGAGCTGATGTCGGGTGAGAATACTGGCAAAGATGGCCTTACAATGCAATGGTATACAATACAACTGTATTTATCCCCTTAGGCAATTAGTTTAGGGCTACAGTTTGACACACTGACATACAACACCACTGACATGGCTCCATTTATCTAGGTTGCAGGTGCAATAAATGTGATATGATTATGAGAATAAAACAAAATTAAAACAACATGAGCAAATGGCAAATAAAAGATTGGTGATAGGTGAAGGTGAGCACATAAAGAGTGTAAAGGACTGAAAAATATTACACAAATAAATAAATAAATCTAAGATGCATATTTGCTTTGTGATCATTTGCATGTATTTAAACAATTTCAACAGCTCATAATCAGATATTTAAGCATGAACGTATGTAATTAGCCCAAACCTGTGTTGTAAAAAAATCGGTATAACTTGCTAGCAAGCTAATATGTACTTAGCAAATTGAAGTTTGCATAACTTCCAAGGAATAGAGTAAAGCATTAATGTGAAATGTGGTTACTCTGGTGGTATATCGTAAGAGCAAGGCGATGATGTTGCTTTAACTGATCAGAACAGGTGAGATTCATTTAGCAAAGCAAGACTCTTAAATGCTCTTTTTAACTTTTATCAAGTTACATGGAGTCCCACCACAGAAGTCACAAAGCTAGACCCGCGGCACTTAAATGTCAGTATGCTCTAGTAATACAGCTGAGTGTTAATGATCCTTCTCTGTGGTTACTGCTGCTCTTACGAACCATGAAGTCATGAAAGCACTTAAGCACTTTGTTTTGTAAATCGCACTAGATAAGAGTTTCTGTTAAATGGACATAATGTAATGTAAGGTAAGGTAATATGTGGACCTTCCTCTTTCAGGTAAAAAGTCCTGTTTTGCATGAGTCAGTCTATTCAACCGAAACAGCCTATTCAACTAAACTATTCAGTGGGAAACCTGATTCATGGCACTCGCTGCCATGCCAAGGTTGTGGCGTTGAGGGAAGGACACATCTTCATAAATCTGCCCTTATCGGCCTGTCTACCTTGAAAACATTGGGGTACTGTATCACAGAGAGGCAGCTATGTAGTTCAACATGGATCTTTACTGTGGTTACCTGTGTGGGTAAAGATTTAATGGCCCTACTCATGAAAGTGGATGGCTCCCTGTCTCTGGTCTCTCAGTGTCCTTTCGTAGGTAATTTCTCAGGGTTATGAGATGTTTTCTGGAGACTGCTGCTGTGTGTGTGTGTGTGTGTGTGTGTGTGTGTGTGTGTGTGTGTTTGTGTGTATCTGTGTGTGTGTGTGTATGTATCTGTGTGTGTGTGTGTGTGTGTACACACATCTGGGTGCTCCTCTGGACTGTGTCATTAACACACACATCTGGGTGCTCCTCTGGACTGTGTCATTAACACACACATCTGGGTGCTCCTCTGGACTGTGTCATTAGCCCACACATCTGGGTGCTCCTCATGGTGTGATAGAGGGGTAGGGACCCCCAGCCCCATGGGGTCGCCCAGCCATATGCCCCTTCCCTGAATCTACACTCACACTTCAGCTTTGCATATTTGCTCTATCTCACCCATTGTCTTCTTCTCTCCTCCCACACTGTGTGCTGTGGCAAAGGAAGCACAAACTCATAGGAATTCACCCTTGTATGCACCAAACTCCCAAGTTCAAACCTCCCCAGCGATGACATGACAAGTTTTGGAACTCAGTTTTGAAAACAAGCTTGGCCACCTGACTTGTTCCTAAATAAGTTGGCATCGGTTGGCCCCGGTCCTATCCTACCCCTCCCCCACCCTCCATAATGGCTGACTGTTGATGTATGAGCTGAAGATGCTGTTTGTTATTAATCAGATTTAATATGATCCATAAATTACAGCTCCAGCTGGGGTGGACTAGCTACGGAGGAAGGGGTCCCAAACAAGGACTCGGACAGAGGATATCAATCATGTCTGCACAAAGAGGCTTTTATCCCAATAAGACTGCAATTCATTAAACAGATCCATTTGGGGATGTTGCCAATATTTATGAAGCTATAAATCAGATTTGGGGAGTCATTATTGCTTCCACCGTTTTAATGGAAGCCCAAACCAGCCACCCCTCCTTCAAAACAGTTGAGAAAACAAATAAAAATGCCATTACATTTCAGAAATGTCCTTGCAAGCATGTCTTTACAAAAGGAGAAGAACACAAATGGCTTTCAACTGGAACAGGCGTGAAACAATAGAGTTTAAAGTTGAAGTTAAAGTTAAAGTTACATTTAAAGTTTTAGAAAGTCAACTGCATGAGATAATTGGGGGGGTGTAAATTGTTGACCAGAGGTGGTGCAGATGACCCACGGACACATTTTTGTTTGACCGTCAATATTTGCCTCTCAGATAGGTGAACACGGTTGCTTCCGTTGAATGTGAAAGGTGTGAGATTCTCAGAGCTAGACGTGTGTGTGGGATTGTCTAATGCATGGGAGGAGAGGTCTCTACACTGATAACAGAGGCCCACAATTACAATAATGAAATGGAACCTGGTAAAACTAGGTAGAACTGACTGGAACGTGGAGTTCAGAGAAAAAGAGAGGGTGACAGCAAAATTAAACCCAGATGACATGGGAAACCATCCATCACGGTTTTTAGATAAATGGCATGAAGCTTCTACATCTCATTTGTTTGATAATTTCACAGGACTGCACTGTGTTCTTGTGCACTCTGAGACATCTGCTACTGTACCTGATTGAGTGCTAATCTTGCTTCGGCTGACAGCATGAAGAACTGGGTTTGCATAAGCCAGAACATCCAGAGTGCACATGCTTTAGTGGCAGAATTCTCCTGACATGATACAGTGTGCACATACACATGCATCTCCTGACATGTCTGACAGTTTTGGGATTTCCCAGCCTGTCAGCCTGAGAAACACGCAGGTCTCAGAGACTCACACGCAGGTCTCAGAGACTCACACGCAGGTCCCAGAGACTCACACGTACTCAGAGACTCACACGCAGGCCTCAGAGACTCACACGCAGGTCTCAGAGACTCACACGCAGGTCTCAGAGACTCACACGCAGGTCTCAGAGACTCACACGCAGGTCCCAGAGACTCACACGCAGGTCCCAGAGACTCACACGCAGGCCTCAGAGACTCACACGCAGGTCCCAGAGACTCACACACAGGCCTCAGAGACTCACACACTCACACACACTCAGAGACTCACACGCAGGCCTCAGAGACTCACACGCAGGTCTCAGAGACTCACACGCAGGTCTCAGAGACTCACACACTCACACACACTCAGAGACTCACACGCAGGCCTCAGAGACTCACACACTCACACACACTCAGAGACTCACACACAGGCCTCAGAGACTCACACACTCACACACACTCAGAGACTCACACGCAGGCCTCAGAGACTCACACACTCACACACACTCAGAGACTCACACACAGGCCTCAGAGACTCACACACTCACACACACTCAGAGACTCACACGCAGGCCTCAGAGACTCACACACTCACACACACTCAGAGACTCACACACAGGCCTCAGAGACTCACACACTCACACACAGGTCTCAGAGACTCACACGCAGGTCTCAGAGACTCACACACACACACTCAGAGACTCACACACGCAGGTCTCAGAGACTCACACGCAGGCCTCAGAGACTCACACGCAGGTCTCAGAGACTCACACGCAGGTCCCAGAGACTCACACGCAGGTCTCAGAGACTCACACGCAGGCCTCAGAGACTCACACACAGGCCTCAGAGACTCACACGCAGGTCCCAGAGACTCACACGCAGGTCCCAGAGACTCACACGCAGGTCTCAGAGACTCACACGCAGGTCTCAGAGACTCACACACAGGTCTCAGGAGACACACACAGACTCGCAAGGCTGCCACTGAAGAGCTGTCCAAAGACATTGGGACACAAAAATATGGAATCATCCCTTTTTAAAACCATTCCTGAGCCCAACATCGACAATTCAGTGCCTTTGTCATTAACCCCCTGAGGTCGACGGGAGCGGCGCCGCTCCCAGCAGCAATAAAAGTATATTACTATTTCTAATTTCGCGATATTTTATCATACACACGCGACAAAAACATTGACAGAAACCTTAGAATCGCGACTTTCCGATTTGAGCACTGGCAAATCAAATGGGATTTTTTAAATTAGGTTAATTAGACCAAAAGTAAACCTTGTTTTTACTCTGTTTTTACCTTTTAGTAACGTCCCCTTCTATTGACATGGTAACTAGGTGCGAGTTTCGGGGAGGTGTGGGGAGGGGCGTGGGGCCATGTGTGTGAAACACTGCGTAAACAACACAAACTGTCCCGACAATTTGAAGCAAGATTTTATACAGACATACAATTTTATTCAAGATGGAAAGATTTTCTGCGCTGCAGTGTTTGAGAGCATCGATGGAAAGCGACGAAGACAATAACTGACGAAGAGTAAGTAACTATATTTGATTTGCCATGTTATCAAATACTCGTATTCAATATATGAATTCCGTGTGAAATTGCAGCGTAAACAATGTCCCGACATTATATCGGATCTTGTCTGTGTTTACGGTTGCGAGCTGCCAGCAACAGACGGTGTATGCTGATATTTATTTGATTTACCATATTTTCAAATACTCGTGAAAATATATGAATTCCGCGTCTTGTGACTATATACGAAAAAATCAGAATCATTGCGGACTGCTGCGAATAATTAACGAGAGGATATTTAACCAGCTGGCATTCTGTTTGGGCGCTTGGACATTATCTAGCTTAGCTTGATAATACCTATTGTGATTAATGTTTCTTGCCTCTCGAGAACTTGTTTGTGTGCTTATTGTGGTTTAGATTCCCAGCGTTTAGTTTATTCCGAGATTTTGGATACGTTTTGTTTGTTCCTGATCGTTGGTTATTTTGTTTTGTCTTGTTTATGTCTTTCCGTGTCTTCGTGAGACACGGATTTTGCTTTCGTTTTCCTACAGACGTTTAAAGATGAATATCTTAAACTTTTGATCATGTGCCTGTGCCCAATGCCAGACTTTGGATGTTGTCAAACTGGCTTCTGTTGGTCGCAAGAAATGCGTAGGCTACTCTGCAAGATGTCTTTGTCTGATGGCCTTTGACCATGATCTTTCAGGTGTGGATCATGAATATTCAGTAAATTAGCATATAGCCCTCCCACAGCCTGAAATAAATGTGACCAGTTCTGATAAAAACAGGTTTTTAGCTATTTAGATCTCATATGTGCTAAAACATTTTCACACCCTTACATAACCAAGACCTTGATGAACAAACGCACATTGGCAAAACAATTCGTCACTATAGTTTAGTGTGTGCTTTCACAACCTTTGTGACAGCAGAAAAATTAACTATTTTTAACTTGTGTGTTTGTAGATCTATTTACAAGCTGCATATGATACTGACCAAACTATTGATGGCATACAAATGTAGCTGTGATTGTCCTTCAAATAAAAATATTAAACACTTTGGAGTAAATGTGTGTTAAATTGATGAAATTGAGATAAATATCAGACCATGCCAAAATCAAAAAACATCTAAAAGCTTAGCACGGACCTCAGAGGGTTAAGACAGGAGGCATTCATGGGGACATAGAGTAGACTCCATTTTTATTCATACCCTTGATAAAGATGAACAAAAGAGATTGTATCAAATAAACTATATAAGTAATGAGCTTTATTTTATGCTCAGAAAATTCAGAAAATATTATTTAATAATAATGCATTGGCTCGAAAAACAATCGAACAGTTCACAATATATATATTTTTTTCTTGGAAAAATCAAGAATCACAAATATTCACACTCCTGTTATCAGTACTTTGTGGTTCCTTCCATTATAACAGCAAGTAGTCACCTTCTGTAGTGTCGTATGAGGTTATGGAACTTCTTGTGGGGGTTCCTCAACCATTCTTCCATGCAGAATTGTTATAGTTCCTTCAGATTCTTGGGTTGACATTTGTGGGCTGCTTTTTTTTTGTTCAAATCACAAATGTTCAATTGGATTCAGGTCTGGAGACTGAGATGTCCACATCAGGACATTGATCTTGTGCTCTGTCAACCAATTCTTAGTTGCTTTGGACATATGTTTGGTATGTCTGCTTCCTGGCAGTTCCATCTATTTTAATAAGGTTCTGTGGATGCAATATATTTTAATAAGGGCCCCAGAGCCTGTGGATGCAAAACAACCCCAAAGCCCCATTTTTGTTTCATCTGACCAAAATACATGGTTTCAACTGTAGTTCAGATGTAGTTTGGCAAATTCAAAACGCCTTTTTCTTTGAATTGTCTTCAAAAGAGGCTTCCTTCTTTGCAATGTTGTCATGTAGGCATTGTGTTTTGGAGATCTTGAACTCTGCCCCTTTTACTTCTTTTTGCCTCTTGTCTCACTACACATGGGGGCAAGATAGACTTGCATCCTCTACCTGGCAGGTTAGCCACTGTTCCAGTGGTCTTAAACTTCCTAATAATTGACACAACAGTGGAAAGTGGTATCTTTAACTTTTTAGTGATTTTCTTTGTAGCCATCTCCTGATCTGTGGAGGTCAATAACCTTTTATCAGATGCTTTCAGGGAGTTCTTTGCCTTTCACCATGATGGTGGCTGACCACAGTATTTCAGTATTCACTATTTCCACAGTGTGTTCCATCCTTTTTATACCCTAGGGAAACAGGAAACCATTGTAGACCACTGTATAGTTCCATAACCTTTCAATGAACTTCAAATAAATTTTATATTTATGAAGATTTGTTTTTGTTGGATAAAATTGAAAAGAATAGTTAGGGGTGTGAATAATTGTGATCCAGATATTGTATTAGTATTGTAGGTTTGGAATTTTCTGATTTGTTTTTGCATAACATATACCTCATTACCTATATAGTTTATTTTATATTATATCTTTTGTTCATCTTTATCAAGGATATGATTAAAAACTGAGTCTATTGTATCTCCCCATTGAGGAAGCCTGTGACACACATTGAAAAACAAAATGTGAGTATAAGTGGATACTGTTGTCGCCCAACAAGGGGCTCTAGTTTGGAGAGGAAGGTAGCGAAAACGCATTTGGACAGTATTGTAATTGCTAGTTTCAGCTGTTGCAAATGTAATATTTCTCACCATCGCCCAGTTTGGTAGTTTCATGGTTGGCAATAATGCCAACATGGGTTGGGCAGCGCAATGGGGGCGGGGGGTCGGTCAATAAAAACTGTAAGCGGTAGTAGTAATAGTTGTAGTAGCAGTAGCATTAGTGGTAATATTGGTTGTAAAATTCATAATGTAACTAATGTAGTATTTAATTGTATTTGATTATTTGCATGTATTTATTTTTTAATAACTTAATATGAGAGTACTTTATGGCGGGCAGTTATAAGGTGGAGGGAGAAGCATGGCCGGCCTGTCAGGGGGCTTCGTTGTTTAGGGGGTGCACCCATGGCCCGCATTCTTTCCTAACCTGTCACCATACAGGTGAAGCAGATGACTGAAGCATTCTTTCCTAACCTGTCACCATACAGGTGAAGCAGATGATTGAAGCATTCTTCCCTGTCTTGTCACCATACAGGTGAAGGAGATGATTGGATTCAGTCAGTGCTGTGATTGATGAGTTCCACCCTGGTTTTAGGACAGCCTATCAATCACCTTATTAGAGGGGGTGTGGCCCAAAAGAGGCAGACCTCCTCCAAGGAATAACTGCATCCATCTTAATCTCCATGTGCTTCTCCATGATGGAAAACAATGATCTTCCCCTCTTCATTCATTTACAAATATGAGGATTGCTTGAGCTTCTCCTTTACGTATATATTTATTTATTTATTGGGGGGGTGATGGGGGGTACGGAAGCTTTCCGTTACAGATGCTGCACACAATTATTGTTTAATAACTCTCAAAGTGAAGGTTACGTTAATGAGCTCTAATGATTTGTGAGCAAGATCGGGTCTTTTTCTATCACTGAAAACTGTGATGCTTCCTGAGGATACACCCTCCAATAAAGGTTGATTTACAAAGGGGTTACATTCCCGAGAAACCATTCGCAAAACGAAATTTCATAAATATAACAGTGTTTATTATTGGTTTAATAGGGATATGTTCCAGACAGTCCAGATATTGGCAACAGTAATGGAAGAAACATTTTTTGCATTGGAAATGTAACCATTGACACAAGCATGTTTATAAAATGAAATTATAAGTTTAATGACTGATAATGAAATGAAAAGCCCATAAATATATCACATTTTAAATAACCTGTACCCTAGAGTATGCATATCACTTAGATGCTCCAGTCTTTCATGGCGATTGATGATATCCATTTTAACATCTAAGGAGATGGCCTTTCAATATTTAGCTGGAGCAAGTGCTGGAGCGGCTTTCTTCTGACTCATTTGGGAAGATCAGAGACAAAGTATTTCTAATTAATCCATTAGATGGTAGTTTTTCTGTGCATGTGCTGAATGCATGAGTGAAATGGCTGACAAAGACAGACTTGTAATACTGTTAACGCATCTTGTGTAAAATTATTTTATACCTGTACACCCTCCTGAGAATCGACAAGACCTTATACACCCTCTAGAGGATCTGCACAACCTTATACACCCTCCTGAGAATCTGCAAGACCGTATACACTCTCCTGAGAATATGCACAACCTTATACACAGAATAGAATAAGATCTTCATGACCTTATGTACCCTCCTGAGACTCTATAAGACATTATACACCATCCTGAGAATCTGCACAACCTTATACACTCTCCTGAAGATCTTCATGACCTTATACACTCTCCCGAGGATCTTCATGACCTTATATACCCTCCTGAGACTCTATAAGACCTTATACACCCTCTTGAGAATCTGGACGACCTTATACACCACAAAGCTCTCTGCTGACCCACAGCCCCTCACACAGGCACCAAGACCTCATCATAACTGTGAAGTACTGATGGGAGAGTGAGGCCACGTTAATATACTGTAGTCACATAGTGGGTTGAGATACCAAGTGCTGTCAAAAAGTGGACCTTTCCACCTTTTCCACTGTGATTGGTTCAAAGAAGTGGGCTCCACCCACGTTTTGAGTTCAGGAAGCTATACAGGGGGCACAATGATGGGATTAAAAGGAGGAACCCCATGTACAGTACCAGTCAAAAGTTTGAGTACACCTGCTGGAAACTAGGTTTATCTCATAATTGACAATGTTTTACACCATATAAGTTTCTTTAAATACTTGAAAATGACAAAGAACACATGTAACGATAAACAAAAGGAACATCAAAGCAATGTTCAATCAAATTTAATTGAAAATTGAATCTTGGATTCCTCAAAATAGCCACCCTTTGCTGTGATAACAGCCTCACAAACACGGGCCATTCAGTTAATACGTTTCAGCAGGAAATCACCCAATATGTCTTCCCAGCTCTCCTGCAGCAATTCCCAGAGGCACTTGTGGGTTGCTTTTCTTTGACTGTTCTGTCCAGTTCATCCCATACAAGTTCTATGGGATTGAAGTCTGGACACTGGGCAGGCCAGGTCCTTAGTTTGAGTTGTCCTTCACATTCCCCCTTCACCAGATAGTTCTTGCACAACTTCAAGGTGTGTTTCGGGTCGTTATCTTGCTCAAGAATGAAGGAGTGCCCACTTAGCCGTAGTCCAGATGCAAGGTGTACTCAAACTTTTGACTGGTACTGTACATACATATACATTATCATACGGTGTTAAAGTAGATGTTTTATAGATTAGCAATCAAATACTGAATATGCATGGAGGCAAGCATGTCTGTGAGGATCACCGGCCCTGAGAAAAGGCTCCACCTTTCAAAGTTCAGAAGTTCCAGGTGTAGTCTTAATATAAATTTAAAGTCTTTTGTATCTAGGGCTTATTTTAAACTCAGGTACTTCTAGTTAAAATTGAAGGTTAAAATGAAAGTGTGAATTAAGTTTTTCTTGAAACTGACTCATGGATTATGAGACCAAACAATCTGTTCTCAGATATTCAATTTATAGACAACCAACAGCAAGACTAAGGTCCCAGAAAAGCTCATTAAAATTACTGTGAAAGTATTCCACGTTGTAGACAACGGGTTCTGTCTTATATCACTGTCACGCACTGATATATGAGTTCAGTGGTATATCACTGTTCAGCGGTGCCGAATTTCTCCGATAATGTTGTCAGGGATATCCTTTGTCCAGGATTCAATTACAATCAATCCCTTTTGGGAGATATTGGCAATGTCCGCAATTAAGATAATTATACTATGTGAAATACAAAACACACAATGACATTGAGATTATAGGACCAACTTCTACATGCATTTTTTCCACTCGTCTGTAAATGCTCCTCTCCAATTTGTCTAATTTATGCAACTATAATTGCCACTTGCATGTAATAAGAATACAAAAATGAGTTCTATCTCTCCACAGGAGTTCAAATTAAAGTCCCCAATTAAAGCCTCTCGAGAAACGAGTGCCATGAAATAATTGTAGGTTCTGTTTCTCCACATATTTATAATATCGTTATCTGGACAAGAAGCATTCATGTTCATTTAAACAAGCACTTTTTTTACTGAATTTGTCAAAGTGAAAATTGAAAATAACATAAATAAGCAAACAACCGTCAAGTTCTAATTTGCTTTCAAATTTCTTTATCTCTCTCTCTCTCTCTGTCTCTCTCTCTCACACACACCCTCTCTCTCTCTTTCTCTCTCCGTTTAAATATTTTGGTCCCTGACAAGGTTATCCGTACATTCTAGAAATTCATAGTACATGATGCTCATTAAGTATTGCTGCATTTTGGATACTCTAGTCTCAGCAAAAAGAACAAAATATTTGTAAAAATAAGTCTTGCTACATCATTAAAGTCAACACATCTATCAACAACAAAGGTCATTCTGAGAACATTTTTAGAGGTGACAATGGTGTGGCCTAAGTTTTACAGAAGACATGCCATAAAAACTCAAAAGAGAGGCAGCATTGAATGGAATTTCCATCTTTCAAAAAGAAGATTTCAAGGGCGACCATACTAAAAAAACATCCTGCATCGCTGAAACTGAAAAAATGTGAACAAAAGATAAAAGTCAGCAGTGGGAAGACATTTGTATACAGCTGTCCTGCACTCAGACACTGGAGCCAAAGAGCAAATGCGCGGTTTGTGGAAACACGGCCATGTGGAAAGAGAGGAGCCGGCTATAGAAAGGATAAAGATGAAAGCTGTGTGGTTCGGCTCGGCTGGCTGGGATCCTCTGTCCACCCGTGTCTGGAGAGGGCAGGCGAAGGCTTGGAGAGTGAGTACATGTGTGCATGGTGGAGAGTGAGAGAGTTTGTGCACCTCTTTGAGAAATGCTGGGTTGTTCGACAGGATGTGGGGCCTAATACTGGTGGTTTGATAAGTGATAGAGAAAACATTGATACCATACAATTCTTTGTCTTGTTATCTCTGCATATATCTCTCTCTCCCTCTGTCACTACCTCTCTTTCTCCTTTCTGTCTCTATCTCTTTCCCTCCATAATAAACCATCCATTGCCCTAAAACCACCCTAAAACCACTTTCAAGTTGCATTAAATCATAACCATGGTGCCCCGGAGCCATGCTACAGACCCACAGAATTCATTATTTTCACGTGATGTCACTTCCTGTATTTGCCACTATGTCAGGTCCTAGAGTGAGAACTTGTTTTATGCCATATAACCTATTGACTTGCACTTGTTTGGGGTCCAGGTTAGCTGCGCTAGGCATTAGGATGCCAGATGTGGAGTGATGTGCTTGAAAAGGCACATGGGTGAAAACTATGAAAAGCTATGCATAGGACTTAGGCTGGTTTCCATGCTTTGCACTGAGGAGCGCCGGAGGTTAATCATGTGACCGCTAATAAAGGGCAGATGAGTTGTGATAAATTAACTGAGTTACTCCTCTGCTCTCTGGAGGTTTGTGTTTAAATATAACCCTGAGCCACCCCGGAAATCTCAGTGACCCTGATGCATTACCGGCAAATATAACCATTTATCTGAGCTGTGTGTGAAGGGGAGAGTCCAGAGCTCTTTAATTGGAAACCGCATTGCATTAAAATCACTTTCTAAAAGATCATACAAGCGGCTCCCGGGTGGCGTGCCCAGCTGAGGCGCTTGTTCTGGGTGCGGTGACGTGCCCCACAGTCCAGAAGCTAAACCTGATTGTACAGGTGGCTGTGGGTTATTATGTACAGTGTCCTCCAGAATGATTTGGCACCCTTGGTAAAGATGAGCAAGGCTATGAAAAAATGTATTTGTTGTTCATCAGCTTGATCTTGCACTCAAAGTATGAGAGAAATCTTTCAATCTTTAATTGAAGTCAAATTATTCAAAGAAAAAAAATCTTATCAAAAGATTTTTAAAATTCCCTAAAATATGTGTGTCACAATTGGCATCCTTACAAATTCTTAAGAGGAAAATCTAAATTAAGTATATTCCTATTTATATATATTTTTAGAGCAATTAGGAACTCTTAATTGGTCATCCATGACTTCCTGTTTCACTGGTTGCATAAATATGAGGTGACACACAGGCCAAACTCCCTTAGTCATCCATCAATATGAGGAAGATCAGAGAACACACAAATGAAATGAGACAAAATGTTGTTGACCTTTATAAATCAGGCAATGGCTATAAGCTTAAAGAAGTTTAAAACAACTGGAGCTGTGATGAACCAGCCTGGAAGAGGACACAAGTGTATGTTTACCCCACGCACAGTCAGATCTTAGATCAAAAACTGGCTGCCTCTGTCATGGTTGGATCTCCCAGCAAGACAATGATCCAAAGCATACCTTCACATCCACACAAAAATGGCTCACTGACCACAGAATCAAGCTTTTGATATGGCTATCCCAGGCCCCTGACCTAAACCCCATTGAACACCTGTGGGATGAGCTGAAGAGGAGAGTCCACAAGTGAGGACCAAGGACTCTGAAGGAGTCTGTAGGAGAGATTCCTTATGGAGGAATGGTCTAAGATCCCTTGCTATGTGTTCTCCCATCTCATCAAGTATTGAAGGAGAAGACTCAGTGCTGTTAGCTTGGCAATGGGAGGGTGCCCAAAGTACTAAATGCAGGGGTGCCCATAATTGTGACACACATGTTTTTGAGAAAAATTTATCTTTTTTTATATGGATTGTTTTTATTTTAATAATTTTGCTTCAAAAAGGCTAGATTTTCCTCATACTTTGAGTGTAAGATCAAGCTGATACATTTTTTCATAGCCTTTTTTGCTTATCTTCACCAAGGGTGCCAATAATTCTGTAGGGCACTGTAAAATTGATCATAGCATCACTCAGGGAGGGAGAGTCAGGAGGGTGTTCCCCACCCCGGTGACCATTAACAAGGCTTCTGGTTGAATGGGCACCTGAAATCTAGCCGTGCAGTTATTTGGCACTGAATCTCAGCTAGTGGACTGAATGAGAAGTGTACCCAGGTGCCCCATGCTAGCATGCATCCTACCTAGATTGGCAGAGGACGTCAACCCCACGGGAAGGCTACAACTGTGACTGGCCATTTCAAATTTGGGAAGGAAAAAGAGAATGGGGGATAAAAAAAACTTTAAACCGATTCACCATTCACATCAAGACATAAACACTGTATCTTCAGCATATTGTGTGATACTACTCTCGCCTGTGTAGAACAGCCTTTTCAAAAACACAGAGAGTGTTTATGAACAGGGAATATAAGATGAAAAGGTACATTTGAAAGGTGTAACTTGATTTTAATGAGATCATATTTGGTTGTGTGAAATATCAGAGGCCTGATTTTCAGCCAGGCATTTTTTAGGAGTGGCTCTGTTATTAACGAGCTCGGCGTATGAGATGCGAATTAATGGGCAAATGCAAAGCGGTCTCTAAAGGTTACGCGTTCTGCAGGGAAATAATGCGAAAAGGTCATTCCTTCTCCCTGCACTTGTGCTGTTGATTTTTTAATGCTGCAGTGCATTGATTCGGCAATGATGGTGTTGATGGTACTTCGGCCTTATCGTGGATCCTCAGTTAACTAGAACACCCCATTAAAACTATGTATAAAGTGTCCCTTTTCCCCATCTAGCCATGCAATAGACAAATGATTGATGATTTTTTCTCATATTGATTTGTATCCTTCTATCCTTGGTGATCTTATAGTAAATCTTATTTAAGAACAAGAAGTTCTATTAAAAATTAATCTGCTAGCCTCCTCTCTAGGGTCAAGTTTAAGGCTGTCATCTTCCTCCCCGTACATACCCTGGCTCCTAGTCTCCTCCATAGCTGTTTTCAAGATTGTTTTCCTGACATACGAAGCCATCATGGCGTTCCCCTATACCAGTGGTCTCAAACTCAGTGCCACAGAGGGCCATGTGTATGCTGGTTTTTACTGCAGCCTCCGCTTTTGATTAGATAATTAGTTCCATTATTTGCTAAATTATCATGTTGGCTTGCACATAATGTATATAAAGTGAAATTAAATATTTTTGTTATCTAAATAATAATTGTTGAGTATATTCTGTGCTTTAACTTCAAGAATGCACAGAGGTGCATGCATATGGCTAAATGAGTAGTTGAGCCAATTAAGGCAGCAGTAATTGGTTGGAATGAAAACCTGCATACACACGGCCCTTTGTGGCACTGAGTCTGAGACCACTGCCCTATACTCTTTGTCAGATATCATTCTACCATAAACCTGGCTAACTCGTTCATGCATACTAGGAGCACCAGCTTTTATTTTGTGTTACTTGATTTACATATAAGCTTTAAAAAGGTAGCTCAATGGCTGTGCACCTGTCATGTAGGGCATGCTAAAATGTTGAGTAGTTAAGAGCCATTGTGCAGAGATGTCTAATGCAGCCTCATTATGACTCCACTGACAGCTAATGCTATAAACAGCTACAAAGAGCTTCACCCTCAACATTCAAGTTAATTTATTCAAGTAATGTATAGTGCTGGTCTATACATGTAATGGTAACTTCCTTAAACATCAACATCTTCCAGATTTGTTTTTAGATTCTGATTTCTTGCTAGCTTTCTTAATTTTTGCACAGGGAAGGATTTATATTTAAGCTTGACATTTCAAATCAAATTAACTTTTTGTGGGGGGCCTCGGGTAGTGTAACAGTCAAAGCATTCGCCCCGAATGCAAGTTGCCTACTGCGGCCGCAGTTCGACACCCAGCTGCATCAGTCTGGCTCTGACCGAGAGCCCCGCAGGGGGTGGCAATTGAAAGTTCGGGGGAGGGTGAGCTGGCACGGGCTCGCCGAGAAGCGCAAAGGCGTCCCTGTATGGGAAAAACTGGCTTGACTCCGAGGACAAGCGGCAGGCTCATGGGGGAGGATAAATTGAAAGAAATAGAGGGTGTAATTGGCTAGCAAAATGGGAAAAAATAACATTGAAAAAAATGTTTCACTTTTGGCAAGCATGAGAGCGTGTAGAGATACTGCATAACCTCACCTATCCCCTTTGAGAAATGATGTACATTTTCTTAGCATTCTCTAGTGTTTGTGTGTGTGTGTGTGTGCACGCTTCTGCATATGTGGTAAGTTGTCAAGTTATGATAACTTGTGTGTATGCATGCTAAGTTTGTGAGAGAGCGTGCACCCACGGTAGATGAGATATGTTTCATATATTTAAAAAAATTTAAAAATAGGTTTTGCTTTTAAATAAAAGAAGTCCACTGAGCGCCCTGCTGTTTCAATGGGGAATCTTACGTACAAACCTGACAGACCAATTTATGATGTCACCGGGTAGCAAATCCAGACGATATTCCCTCTGAACAACTTCAATAAATCACCACGCTGTACCGCGGCATCGTCTCTGAGCAGAAAATATAGCTGTTCCGGACTTTTTGTAGTCAATAGCTCTGCTTGATTTATGTATATTGTACTGTATTTTTATTACAGTTTTATTTAATAATCATAACAGGCAGTTGGGAGGGAGCGGCGTTGGAATGCCTCCAGCTTCCGGGCTGTGCTTTTTCCAGACTGTACTTGTAGGCACCCTGCAAACAAATGACTATTGGCTTTTTTGCACTTTTCATGTAATACGAAGTTAGCTTTGTGTAAGGGTTTTGGTTTATCTTGTCTGCTTTATTATTATTATTATTATTATTATTATTATTATTATTATTATTATTATTATTATTATTGTTGTTGTTGTTATTATTAAATGTCCTGGTTCTCATTAGCAATGTTGCTGTTTCCTCCTGTCGTGTCCTGTCTGTTAAAACACAGCCTCAACACAAATTGCAGTTTCATCCAGTGACACCTGCAGGAGGAGGAAGCTTATCTTGATTTTGGGCTCTTGTTGAAGCTCCTTCGGTCTTCCTCTCTGTCAGGTTCGTGTCCCCTGTGTCTCCCTGGGTTTTCCCATCTGTTCCCATGTCTCATGGCTGCTCATACTCTCATCCAAACAAATGTGCTTCGCTGTGTGACATTTAAGGCCTTTTGCCAGTATGGCTGTCACTGTTGGCTTTGTTGGAGCCTGGAGCCCATAACCCACATAAGATGTGCACTATAAGAGGGGTGGGTCCCAGGGTCTGCTGCACTTTCAGAAATAAAGGTACAGTTTGGGTATACTTCGGTTCCTCAGGGTACACATGTGTTCATTGTACCTTCAAAGGTACACACAAGCTCCTTCATGGGTAGTTTTGTACCTTTTTATCAGTGATAAAGGTACAAATTGAGGACAGGTACAGATATGTACCGAGGTAGGGTAATGAATCCTTATTCACACTGGTAGCCATATTGGAATGAAAATGAGGCTTCTACTGCAAGCAACATTCTGTTTGTTGCGAGGGTACAGTTATGGTCTTCTGACTAAAGGTACGATTCAGTACCCTGCAGGGGTACTGCCACAGTGACAAGCATTTGTACTTTAATGGGTACAAACATGGTACCTTTTTTTCTGAGAATGTGGTTTCGTTGTTACTCAGCACTTGACTGAAATGAAATGCAGAAGTCGTTACAGCGTTGAGACAGGCTTTCAAATATAATCAGAAATTCCAACCTGGTAGAAAAATAAAGACAAATCTGGGTTCAAAATTGGTTATAAAACATTATGAAGCTGGATCAAATCAGACCCCAGTTGATATTCAACCACTGATATCTCTTATACAAACAGATAAAACCCCAGCTCTTGTGTGTCTCATAAAACGGCTTCAAGTGTCACGGGCCTGACATAGTACCCAGGTGTCAAAGGTGTAGCAGCTTCATGCGGAACCCCCTCCCCCGCTTCCCATTGACCTTCCAAACCCACTCTGGGTGTAGTAAATGGGTCTGATCATTAGATATCAATCATTCTCCTTCTCCTCTCTATGCTTGGCCTGGGCCACACCTGAACTTCCCTAACTAAAATCCCATTCTCTCGCTCTCCATCCCTTTTGGTTGTAAAAGTGCACATCTGTTTGCTAACAAACACACACTCCTCGCCCAGATGAATGGTCTGTCAGGGCATCACTTACACAGATATTAATATTCTTTACAACCCCGTTATTGGAATTTAGTACATCTGGCAATGTACTGACAATGTTTCCCCGAGCAAGAAATGCAGAGCACACAGAACAACTGTAAATTCAGCAACTTTAGAAGCCCCCTCTCCAACTCTCCATCCTTTATTTAAGTCTCCCCAACTGAATCTCACTTTCTCTGCCATGTGCTTTGGTTTATTTGATCCCATTCCTTGCTGTCCTTGGAGAGGTCTGAGATTATAGGGATTATAAATATGATCATGTATTGCCTTCTATGAGAACACTGGAAATGAAGGGTGAGATGTGTTGGCCTTGCAAAGTCAGCATAAAGGGAGAGGGGGCGGAGCTTCATGAGTCACAGGTGTGAGGATTTTGCTTCCTGATTGACAAAGAGCAAAAACATCAGCCAATTAGCTGGAAACACAGTTGGAAGTTATCATCGATACTTAAAAGGTTTTTCCAATGTCTGATTTTCAGTACAATACATGATTATTTAAATATACATAGCTATACCATCTGCTGCTGTTACATGCTTTTCTGTGGGGTTGTGTGTGTTTATTTTGTGTGCAAATGTATACTCTTAGAAAACAGTTGATGTATTGCTAGCTATAGATTAGGACATATTATAAACAGATAGTGAGCAGGTAGTGAATGGGTAATCAACTTCTAATCTTAGAGTGTGAGATTTTGAATTTGTTTTAATGTTGTGTTGTTTTGAAATAAAAATGTTCTAACATTATAATTTTCACCAGAAAGGGACAATGTATTTCCTTCCTGACAAAAAACAACAACAAAAACTCTAAGCTTTTAGCTGTTTATAATCTGCTTTTTTATTTAAGTTTAATTAATATGTAGCGACATGTTTATTACATGTTAAACAGCACCATCAGTAATAGTATTATTAGTACTAGAAGAAGTTGACTGGTGTCCCTCAAGGCTTGTTTCTTGACCCCCTCCTTTTCTCTATTTATATTAAATCGGTTATAAGGTTATCTCTTCTCATGGTCTTTCCTACCACTACTATGCTGATGACACCCAACTGTTTATGTCTTTTCTTCCCTCCAATACCTGTTTTACCAACCGTATCTCCGCTTGCCTGATGAACATCTTGACCTGGGTGGCCACCCAACACAGCCACACAACTTCTTGTCCAGGCCATGGTCATCACACACCTGGACTACTGCAATACCTTACTGGCTGGCCCTCAGCCCTCATCAAGCCACTACAACTCATCCAGAATGCAGCCAGATGACTGGTGTTCAACCTTCTGAAATTCTCACATGTCACTCCACTCCTCACCACCCTTCACTGGCTCCCGGTTGCAACTCACATTCAATTCAAGACATTGAAGTCACCAGGTCAGAAGGGGGACTGCTCCCTCCTATCAAGACTTTTCAGACTTCACCTCAATTCATTTTTTAAAAATTGAATAACCCCTATTTTTCCCCCTTTGTATAACAGGTTTTGCTGCATGAATGTCGGTAATGTCAATGTTTATACTTACTGTTCGATAGCTCTAGCGATGAGCTCTAGCCATATGAATGTATTCTTGTAAGTCGCTTTGGATAAAGCAAAATAACTAAATAATAAATTGTTGCAGCATTAGTAGCGGTAGCAGTAGCAGTAGCATCGGAAGTAATAGAATAAAAACAATCAAATGGAATCACGCCAAATTCTGTTTTTTGCAGAGTTCACACCTTTAACAACTCCAAGACAGGAAAACAGACACAGTACGTATCTATGCAATCCGCATTAGTTCTGAATAAATGTCAGTTCTCTAGGTAAAGATAGCCCCAGCCAGTGCAGTGCTGGGACACTAACACTGCACACAAAGTACATCCAGAGGAGCTGGACCTGTCCATTGTGAGTCCTGTAGCCCCATTTTAACCGAGGGGCCATAAAAATATACATAATCCACACAAGCCCCAAGATAAAAGACACACAGCACACCCAACTCTCACGCCCCCTCATATCAATCAAAGAAATGAAGATGTCACCAAGGACTAAGTCTGTGTATTTCATGTACTCTTGTGTTTTACATTTTCACACATTACCTTACGCCAGACCTCCAGAATGCCAAGCAGAGGTCATAAATATTCGCAGAGGTTTTTTTAGTTTTTTTTGTTCAGAATTTATATATCAATAGAAGTGAATTACGGCACTGACTGATTTGAAAGCAGTAAACCAATGCGTACGCATTCCACTGGTTCTTTATGGAATAACAACGTCTTTATGTTTTTTTGGCACACTGAAAATCTTTTATTACAATGAGATATACATGAAAAATAAGTTGTATATCATTTGTTTATTAGACAAACTAATGGCTTAATCGCTTGCCAAGTTCTGGAATTGAGAGTTCTGTCAGGCAGTGGGTTTGTGGCTGATTTAATTGCTGATGGTTCCCCAAATTTTCCCTGCTGAGCTTTAAGGAAAATTTGAACGAAAAGACCAATAAACATTTGATCAGCCCGCTCTTATGATAATATCAATAAACATTATTTATTAATCAAAGTCTGTCACTAGAGAAGGAGACTACCTTGGTGGTCTGGATGTAGCCTTGACCAAAGAGTAGGACTATATCATAAACCCAAGGGTAATTCACCCCTCCCCTCCTCCCCCCCACAGTTTTCTTGCTCCTTGTGTTATTACTGGTGTTAAAACATTTCCTCAGCCACTGCGGAGTGAGGGTTTTCCACAGTGTCTCCACTGTCCCATTACTCCTATCCTGTCAAGAGCTCCAGATACTCCCCTGCACCTGGGCCCAAACATCAATCTCTCCACCTGGAACATAGAGCGGGTTCTGCCAAAAGAAATGGACAGGAAACTGTAGGCCAACTCTGTGTAGAGAAGCAACAGCTGTTATGTTTCTGCATGTCTGTTCGGTTGTTTTTGTACTTTGTTTATTTATCTTTCATTATCCATCATTCTCGTTTCTGTCACGTTCTGTTTCCCCTTCTGTCATCGTTCCTGTTTATTTCTAGATCCACTCCTTGTCTTTTGTCATGCACTTCGGGAGATTCTATGTTTCGTTTTTTTCTGTCTTAGCTTATTATCTCGATTTACTTCCTTCTTACTTTCTATTACACTTTGTATATATTAGTTAGATGTATATAGTACTAACCAACTTAACTACTAACATTAGGGATTTAGATTAAGTTACTAACACTACTAATCACTAATTATCTCACGCTTCTAGCTATCGATATCATTCTCTCTCTCGTTGTCCTATCCCTGTACACTTCTCACGTTTCACTTCATTTGCACGCAGATTTCTTTATGCGTTCCTCCCCTTCGAACTATGCACGTGTCTGCCTGCTCTTCCAGGTCGTTTATTGTCTATGTTTCTGTGTTATTCCCAGTCCGTGTCTTTCGTTTCCCCTCGTTATTGTATTAACTAATCCCATTGTTTTCACCTGTGTTCCTACCCCTCTCTCCTCCCAGTCACACCTGATTCCTATTGTGTTTCCCTTCCCTGCTTGTATTTAAGTTCCGTGTTTATGTTCATTCCCCGTCAGAACGTTGATCTTCATTCCCTGTGCCGATTACCAGTAAGCCAGAGTCTGTAGCATTTTCCCGAGACACCCCTTTTGTTTTCACTTCAAGTTTGCTTGCCGATTTTGTTTGTTTGCCTTCTCTGTTTTACCGGTTTTGACTTTTGGATTGTTTGTGACTTCTCTTTGGATTTTGATTTTGTACTTTTGCTACCCTGACTTCTGGTGTTGACCTCTGCCTCCATTAAACTATTCTTTGCCTAATCCTGATCTGCGTCTGGGTCCTTTTCCTGAACGTCAGAACAGCTGTCCAGCCCAAGGTTAAGAAATGGACTGGCAGTGGAAGAGAGAGTAATGCTCTTACCCACAAGATTCCTTCTGCCATCAAACGGGGAATAATACGGTCGCCAGACAGTTGTGCAATGTCGGGACAATGATGAATGAGCAGCAGCATTTTTTTGCAGCTCAAAGGATCAAGCTTTGCAATGGCGCAGCAAAAACCTGTTTTTACCAGCGTATGAATATGTTAAGACCAAGGAACAACGGAAATAAGTCCATGACTTTTTGTGCTATCCTGGACATTGTTTTGATGCATGACTTGCATTGACATGTATTTTAAATTGATATGTCGAATAAACTAAACTAAACTAAAAAAGAAACACTTCCCCTCCACCCCGTACCCACACTGTTCCTCGTCTTATTATTCCCACTTTTAGCTGAGCTCACCCAAGGTCTCCAAACCCAATTAGAGCTCACCTGAATCTCTTTGTATGTCTGTGCACCTCTCTCAACCTCAAAACGCTCCACACACACATTTGCAGACACAGCCTTTGTCATCTTGTCACCACTGCCCTGTAAAATGTCAAATTTCCTCCCTCTCATTTTCTATCCCCTGAATTTGTTTCAAATTGCAAATAACATCAACAAGTAAATAACTTTTAAGTTATGTTTTTGAAGAACATTTTAAAGAAATCCGCTCTCTTTCGTCATGTCCATTTCAAGATGGCGAGATATTTCCCCTTTTTCCTTACACTCACTCTGACTCACTCTTTCTCTCACCACTCTTTCTCTCACTCACTCTCACTCATTCTTTTTCTCATCTCTTTCTCTCACCACTCCCTCTCTCACTCATTCTTTCTCTCACCATGTCCTGCATTTTTGCCCTTAGTCTGGATCTCTCCACCAAATTCCCACTTTCCCTCTTCCCAGGGCCGGATCTTGACTTTCATGGGCCCTAGGCTCCGCCTCCGTTTTGCGGAGTAATAATATCAATATTAATATTGAATATTCCCCATAATTCTGGGCCCATGCAACATTAGGGCCCTAGGCCCAGGCCTTGTGTGAAGATCCGGCCCTGCCTCTTCCTTGCATCTGGAAAAGGATAGAGGGCTTAGATGTGTGGGGCAGATAAAGGCCCAGTCTGTGTGATTGACAGCTGTCCCCAGCCTCTCAACACATGAGCTGAAGGGGCCACACTTGCATATGCATCAGCCCGATTTGCATCTCATTCTCAAACAGTAACTGTTTGTTTATCATAAATATTTCTGTACATACATTTGAACTCTTTCACAGCTACTCAGTTATTCAGTGCCATAGAGCTTGTTCACACATTTTCTTTCCCTGTAGCTGTTGTGCTGTAAATGAAAACACACATGATATAATTACATATAAACATTCTCTCCTCTATGTTGTTTTCTTTCCCTTGTCTTACGACAGAGCCCTTTTGGGTTTGTTCCATTTATGCCTGAGCCCTTCAATCAGGTCTTTGTGTCTCAATAGTATTAGCAGTCAGTCAAGCCAGGTCAAACCAAAAGCTTGAGCAAGTTTGTGTCTAAAGCTTCAGGCTAAAGATTCAGACAGCCGGCCCGTTTGCCACTGTCGGGCCCTGGAGGTACCAACATCACATTAAATCCCACCCAAACAATGCCTCTTTGGTGTTAACATAATTCTCCCATTAAAAGATGGCCACTAATGTCCTTATTTGGATAACAAGCTGCCTGTGCTAATTCCACCAATGACCCCTTCACCCCAACTGTTCCCATGAAGACCAACGGAATTAGGAAGGCCAAAAACAAGGGCTTGAGGCTATGGTACTGAAGTACCGCCAAAGCCCAGAGGTGGCTGTAGAAATCCAACAAGGACTGGCACGTCCTCCCGGGATTTTCACGGCTGTAGAAAATGTGATTGTAAACTTTTTCAAATTATGGCTCTTGAGTTCATGTTTCATTTGTATCTAGGCGAGATGTTTTGCACCATTTTGACATCAGTTTGAGCTGAGGAAGAAACACACATCCTCTGTGCTCACAGTGCACCCGCTCCTCAAAACAGGAAGAGGCTCGTCACTCAAAGCCATTTGCAGAAATCGATTCACTTCACCGTAACTTCCCCCCAAGAAGAAGTCTGTGCAAACTTTTCCTCTCTGACCCATATCCGACCCTGTAAAATATGGCTTTCATCATTTTAAAACACATTACCCAGGGGATGTTCCGCATTAAGTCCCTCTGTGGCGGCCCGTGAAATACGTTTCTGTACTCCCGGACAGAAGAACAAACACGGCTGCATGCCCACTTAAACAAGCTTCTGTAAAGAAAGGCATTTGGGACAGGATCAAGATGGCATTAGCGGAAGAGACGATTAGTCTTATTGCGTGTGTGTGTGTGTGTGTGTGCGTGCGTGCATGTGGTGAGACAGCTTCAAAAATGATTAGTCTTACATCCAGATGTAATTTTCTGACATTGTTAAACAAAATGTGACAACGCCCTTTAGATGCAAGATTTATTTGGTGCTGGTTGGAAATAAATATGCCCTTGTGATTTCATTTTATACTTTACATAACTTCTGGTATGCCTTCTGGCAAACTGTAGTTGAGATTTCATGTGAGTTTTCTTCAACAATGGCTACATTTTTGCCACCCTCCCATAAAGCACAGATTTGTGAAGTGCCCGGGCTATTGTTGTCCCATGGACAGTTTCTCTGCCATGGAAAACTGTAACTCCATCAGAGTTGCCATAGTGGCCTCCATAAATGCCCTTCTTGCATGGATGTTCTGTTTTGGAGGACAGCATGTTCTTGGCAAATTCACAGTTGTGCCATATTCTCTCCATTTCTTTATGATGGACTTAATAGTGGAGATATTCAAAGTTTTTGAAATCTTCTTATATATTTACCCTGATTGGTTATTTTGAAGAACCTTTTCTCGGATTTGCTTTGAATGTTCCTTGGTATTCATGACAAACTCTTATTTGGAAATCCACTAACCAACTGTGGGACCTCTCACAGACAGGTTTATTTCATTTTAAATAATTTGATTTGATTGTACACAGGTGGACTCCAATCTAATAATTATGTGACCTCTGAAGACAATTGATTGCACCAGTTTATTTAGGTGTCTTAGAAAAAGTCTCAGAAAAAGGGGTGAATACTTGTGTAATCAATTATTATCTATATGCTTTTATTTGTTATTAAAACGCAGTTTGCTGCGCACAGGAGTGGTTCTGGGGCACCGGAATTACAGTCGAAGGCATGACGAGTGCAGTCTCGAAGGAGGCAGCGCTTCGTCATTGTCACTGCTGGTCACAGGACTACGGCAGCGAACTACAAGGGAGGGGATTGAACTAAGCAGAGCGGGAGTAATTGGCTACCAAATTGGGAGAAAAACAGGGTAAAATTGGTCAAATAAATTTATAAAAAAGGAAAAAAAAGTATATTTAAGTGTTTATTAAGACACAAGAAGATAAATTGTTAATAGGTTTGGTTAATTGGTTTGAAGGCTACATGCTGTTTCAGTAAAGAAAGCAAAACCCAAAGTTCAGTTAATCAAATATCACATATATTTTATGTCTTCAGATATGTTTGATATAGAATATAGAACTGGTCAATAAGTGTCAATATGCTACAATAAACAAGAGGGGCACTATTTTCTGTGTGTTCAGGGTATTATCAAGCTCACACAACCCAATCATAATGAAATAAATTATTACATGAGCGACATTACTGCTACACTCCTGTGCATTTTCCTATGAAGGAAATAACAGAAAAAAGTCCAAACACCCGAGACGAACAGTCTTGAGGGGAAATCCCCAAGCGTTGTCTGAATCCAGTGTTTAATGGGCATGTGACGGTTTAGTGTCACTTACCAGATGGAACAGTCAAAAAAACTGAAATAAACAACTACTGGATGCCGGGCCGCCAGATCTAGGTATCATGGTAAAAAAAACTCCCGTTCCCTGTCCCACTTAACCACACTTCATTCTCTCTTAGCACTGTCTCCCTCCCAGTGCCTTGCTCACCAACTGGTCATTTTCCACCCTTCTTTGACCCCCTTGGGCGTAGCGTTACCAAACATAGCCATTAGTGGGAGGAATTGCATTTGTCTGACGTGGCCTAAAACTAATTATTTGATATTTTGCACCAAATGATGCCCATCCCCACAGGGAACGGGCCAATCATCCAATAATTCACCTCCTGATTTAAATATATATATTTTTTTTTATCCCTTTTCTCTCTCTCTCCATTTCTATCTCTGTCTCACGTTCTCTTTTCGCCGAGCGCAAATGAGCTGTGGCTTCCCGCCAGGGCCGCTCCGTGAGGAGGATGTCTAGAGACACACGCCAGCACGCCTCCTGCGATCCTGCTGGATATTAAAATGGAAAAAATATTAAAAAACACCAGATATAAAGGAGATTGGAAATGGGGGGGGGGGGGGCGTGTTGGGAGATGGGTGTGCTTGTGTGAGATCCAGTTCAGTGTGTGTGTGTGTGCGTTCGTTCATGTGGGGGTCAGGGTGTATCCCATTGACAAGTTTATCTCCCAGCGTGATCTGCGCTGTGTATCTCTGATGACCTGGGGCTTACAGCACAGCACAGGCACGCGGGCACGGCCGGGGCTTACAGCACAGCGATGCAGATGTTTAACGCCTGTGCCCGGGAACTTCACCATTTTCTCATCAAGCCGTATGTTTTCTTTCTTTCTTCCTTCCTTTTTTCCTTCTTCCCAGCGTCTCTCGCTGATGCTGACAGGGCAGGCACGCGGGCGGGGCGAGGCGCATTAAAATTGCATGCGTGGGGGGCGATGTGTTCCCGGGCTAAGCTGCGATGGCGCCTTCCACTTTGCAGCTTAATCAGCTGACAGGGATTCACACTAGTTTCCGTGCTGTTTCGGCCTTCTTCATTCTGGCAGGGTCAGCCGGCGGGGCGGCGGTGGCCAGCGAGGGTCGAGCGGTGCTGTCAGTTGTGACTGGGCGTTCGGCGAGACCACAGCGCGATGATGTGGCCCCCCGCTGCCGTGCCCCATATTCCTCCAGCCCCAGGCTCCCCTCAGCAAGCCTGTAACGCAGCGGGGCCCCCCGCCCCAACCCTTTCACTGAAGAAAGAGAGCAGGTTTGATATCTCATTTATGCAGCCTGAGGTGGTTTGGGGGAAGGGGATGCGGGGCGAGGGGGTTGTAGGGGGTTGGGGGGCGTTAAGGGTTGTCTCCCAGAAGTTAGTCAGCTGTGGCAGAAAGGGCTTTTTTTTTTTTTTTTTTGGGGGGTGTTGGGGGAGAGATTCTTGAGATTCTTGTGGGTCACCACAATGATTCTCGTCTGTGAAATCATGTAATCAAAAGAGTACCTTCAACAACAGCAACAGCAACAAAATAAATTATTCGCTTTCTTCTGTGGAACTTCTTGTTATCTGTGAGCATTGCTGCAGGGGAACACAGTGTTCACGCGATACCTCACTCTACTGTGGCAGGCCTCTCACTCCACAAACCTGGACAAAAGAGAGGTCGGCAGAAATGCTGTGTGATGCTGCTGAAGCCACAGGATGGATCAGCACAGGGAAGGATGGATGGATTACCTACAGGGGGTAGAAACAATAATGGAAATACCAAATAATAAATTAATATTTATTAACTAATAAGGGGTTGGGTTGTCCTGTGCCTTCAGAACAGCTTCAGTCCTTCTTGAAATGCCATTATACACATTTTGTTTCTAGTGGGATATAGCACCATTCTTCAAGAAGGAAAGACTCTGCACTCTGTTCCACAACTTCCCAGAAAGGTTCATGGATGTTTAGATCTGGTGATTGGAGAGGCCATGGAAGGTGTTTGACTTAATCCTGGTGTTCATGAAACCACTCTTGAATCCATTTAGCAGTGTCGATGGGGGTGTTATAATCTTGGAATATGGGAACATCTTGAAGAAACAATGTTTTCACCATTAGGGTGCATATGGTCACCTAAATGGTTTCCTCTTCCAGGTTTTGTGCGCTTTACACCAGGTTATACAGTGTTGCAATTTCCCAACATGCACATCATTCTAAACTTTAATATCATTCCTATGTGTGCAACACCCCTAGTGTGCACCTTAAGGGTAGAATTGGTTAAAATGTTCTTACTTTCAGAATAGTTCATAATTTTCATACATTCAGACTATCAGAAGGTAGCAACAGAAATACCTTTATTAGTGCTTAAATCAAGGTAAAATTTTTATAAAATATGCAATAAGCAAACACATAATAACACATGCTCACAAAGTGCATAGGTACTGAGTCTGTAATGTAACAGTTTAATAACATTTTTATTACACGAGTTCAGCTAACAAAAGCGCCAGAGTAAATCACATTACACAGGCCTCTGTGTGAAACTACTCATCCGTTCCCAAAGAGGATTCAACTACATGGAGCTCAGGCTTTGATGAGCAGCATGTGTTACTGTGAGCACACAGAGGAAAGGGGAGTCACTTTAAAGAGACATAGAAAAAAGAATAACTTGAAAAATAAGTAATGCAAGAAGTGCAATGTGAGACCAGCTCAATATAAACAATGTGGTAAACTGGAAACGTTTGTCTGCGTAAACAACACTCAGTCTCAGGGGAGAGGGAGAGGAACGAAGGCATTGCGCGCCGTACGGGATAGCTGTCAGTGGCGGCCCTCCTAGACGTGCTCACTGAGGTGTTGTAAGCTCCTATTGTGTGTGAGCAGTCAGCCTGAGCCCCAGGGCCCACCGCGCCTGGCCCTACCCCATTAAACCCGGGGACGAAAAACACCCAGAGAAGAAAAGCGAGGGATAAGGAGGAAGTGTGCGAAAAGGCTCAGGCTCTCGCATTGGGCCGGGGGAACAGTGTTCGGCGCTCTCCTCTCCAGACAAGGGAGTTTAAAAGGCATTTCAGCCGCGGCGGATCAGGGCGAAGGCTGTTAAACGCCTCAGCGGTTTGACAGCTTCCGATTCCAGGGAGCGAATTCCCCCGGCAGGAAACGCTAGGTCCCTTCATCTCTGAGGACACACGCTCAAACAATATGAAACCCTGATTAAAATACCCCTGTGGAGAGGGAGGAGGAACATTTCCTTCTTTCTTTCATGGGTACAATTGAGTAGCCCTGGAAAAGTTAGTGTTCCTTAATCTTGCTGTGTCACTCTCTCCCCGACTGGCCGCGTGGCTCCCGGAAAGTAATGGCAGTACCTTTGTTTTACCACTAGCGTTTAAAACAAACCACTGGCCATTACAGAAACCACTAACACGGGGCTCCACAAGAGTAGTCACAGCCCCCTCCCAAGAGTATCTTTTCTTGGTATTGGCCCGATTCAGTGAAACATTATTAATCACATTGCTTTTTACGTGGAAGGCATTTTGAGAGCCTTATAAGCCTTGATGACATTTGTAGAAACACAGATGAGCCTAACCAGGTAAATCTTTAAAAATATGCCATGAAATATTCCATTGTAAAAGTGAAGCCAGGCCAGCATGCACATTCAATTTTCCCTTAAGCACTCCTTTTATAGTATACGTAAGATTCATTGTTGACTTTACTTATTTCATGACTGATGTTTAGTCAAATGCAACATACAAGGCATCACTGTGCTTCTTTATAGACTTCTGTTTGGTGAAATAGAATACAGACGTTTCTATGCTTATTGAAAACGTACGTATGTTTAGTCAAATAGGATGTAGAGGCTTATCTGCTTATCTATAGATATAAGTATAGTCATATGGAGGACAGAGTATACTACTTTAGTAACCACTGTGTGAGCAAACGCCAACACTTAGCGCCAAATATCATCTTCATGGAATATTTCCAGCTCTTGGTGATACCAGTTGGGGGTTACTGAGATGTTGGTGATCATGCTATACGACTGTCACAAAGGCAATTACTGTAAACCTCCCTGTAGATGCGCAGGGGTTTATTTGCTTTAAGCATAGATCCTGGCCAGCGTTTACTAGAGACTGGCTGTTGTTGGAGACAGGCATTTATTCTGTCTGGCGCAGCTGTAGCTCAAACCTAGAAATGACAGAGCTGAATACTATTTACTGTGAACCCCAACTTTACCAGTAGAAAGATTACAATAAGACCATAAAAACAAGAAGATTAAAATACAATACCATTTATTGTCATTTTCATAAGTTGCCAAAAAGTTATACAAAATTGCCACAAGATTAATTGTTTAGATAATTATATCATAACACTGGTACAAACAGCTCATTGCAGTCACTAGATTTCTGACAATTCATACATATTGCTATCAACAGAATAGATCCAACCTCGCTACTATTTGCACCCTGCATTTACAAGAGACCGGGGTTTATTGCTTAAAATGTGAAACGACGCCTGGTTATTATAAGAGATTGCATTTACTGGAAGTTTTAGCTTGTAGGAAAACATGAGTAGTGTCATGTACAAGACCAACACAGATAAGGGACATTCACACTGACATTGTCCTATTAGAGCATTTTCTGGTTCAGAAACATGGGATTTTTTTTTTTTATTTTTGCGTTGGTGTGATCGGCCATATTGCAATTAGAACCACTCCACTTTCACTTTGGTATGCCATTAAGGTGATCCATGATGAACATGATGGTAAAAATTGCACATGCCCGTTTCTACTGTTTCCCTCTCAGTAATTTGGCCATAATCCATGAAGGCATGCGAAAATGTCCTTTTGTGCAGCTGGTTTGGAATGGGGTTCATACAGTAGATTGTAGTGTACTTGCTAAATTCAAATCACATAGTTTAGGATTGCCTGCACAGAGAATATTTAGGTTTTGTTTTTTTCTGTTAAAGCATTAAGATCTATGGTAGATAATTTTGGTAATCACATATCTTTGGTGCTGCTTCGTGATTTTATATATATATTTTTTGATAAATACTCAATTCTGATTGGCTGATAGCCGTGCTATATTTTCATATATATGCATGGCCTCATCACAGTTCTAAATCAGAACTCGTACACATTCCAAAACATGAATAAGTTCTATTTTTCATAAACAACAGAAGGTTAGGTGGGATGTACCTTTGCCCACCTGCTCCTTCTCCTGATGATCCCTCTTGACAGCCCAGCCAACACTGCTCCCAGCAAAGACACATCACACTTGAACAGAGAGACACATGAATAAATCCACGCTGTAGATCTCCACTGAGCAATCTCTCCGGCGGGAGTCAGTTTCCTCCCTCTGACACTCCTGTGCCCAATGTGACAAGTTGCTCTCCCTCCTACACCGCATGCAAACATCTCACTTCAACACATTCACGTGGCATCAGCGCTGCTCACTTAGGTTCATGTGTTACATTTAAGGTTGCGGGTGTGCTCTGTGGACTGATCTGAATTGGTCCATCAAATATAAATGCTGTGAGCATGAGAATGCAGGGAGCCAGAATTTGAACAGGATTTGAACAGCAGACCGGAAGACCCAGAGCGGAGTTCATGCGGAATGGGAACCGAGTTCCCAGAGTGGTAAGGAATGTGAATTCGGTGACGGGATTTTGGTCGTGTGTGTGTTCAGTGAAGTGTGGGGTCCCCCACGCTGAAGAGCGTGTTTCCTCCTTGAGGTTTAAATCTTTGATTAGTCCGGAACCAGCCGCGTCGTAGGGGAGCCTCGGCGGGATGGAGTGGACGGAGTGACGAGGGTCAGCTATGCCTGGAAGTCTGCGTGTACTGTTTTATTTGGAATGTAGCTAGGTCTGGCAGAGTGGTGTGGACCGATGCCACATCCCCACGGTGTCCTTTTTAATTTCTTTGTCTGTGTTATATGTTCTGTGTAGCATGCTGTCCCGCTTTCCTCTGAACGTGTTGATGGGGGAAGTCTGCAGTGTGAGAAGCGTCCAGCGGGGAAGCCTTAGTGTGTGCTGTGTAAATGGGGTGCTGTGTGTGCGTGGGACAGCAGTGTGAAACCTGTACAGTGTGCTCCAGTGTGGGGTGGTGTGTGCGTGGGACAGCAGTGTGAAACCTGTACAGTGGGCAGTGTGCTCCAGTGTGGGGTGGTGTGTGTGTGGGAAAGCAGTGTGAAACCTGTACAGTGTGCAGTGTGCTCCAGTGTGGGGTGGTGGTGTGTGCGTGGGAAAGCAGTGTGAAGTCTGTACAGTGGGCAGTGTGCTCCAGTGTGGGGTGGTGTGTGTGTGGGAAAGCAGTGTGAAGTCTGTACAGTGTGCAGTGTGCTCCAGTGTGGGGTGCTGTGTGTGTGTGGGAAAGCAGTGTGAAACCTGTACAGTGTGCAGTGTGCTCCAGTGTCTTGTTGCACAGGGTAACGTTCACCTGGTGGGATTCCTTTGGGAATGATAACATTGGTTAGGTTAGTTGAAGGGTGGTTTGGGGAGAGCCCCCCCAAGCCCCGCCTTTGACTCCTGACATAAACACACTGGCACTAGCCATCTCACAGTGGATGAGCTCCACAATGTCAAAAGCACAGCTCGAAGTCTGGGCCCATAAACTGCTGTTAACACCAAGCCCTACGCAAATCCAGATGTCTCCAATGACAAGACATTAAACAACATATAAATGTGACAGAGTTTTATATCCGGAAATACAGCAGCGAATAAAAATGCAATGCATTTAACGACTCTTGAACAAATCAGAGCAAATTTTATGAACTTGCAAGTTTTATAATGTGCGTGTAATGGGCTTTGCTTGGCTTTCTGTGTTTTTTAGGCCGAAGTGCTGGCTCGCTGAGACTCTGGAAAACGGCGCCCTGCGAGAAGAAGAGAGAAGGTTGCCGTTGTGATGGACATCGCTAGAGTAGCCACTTCCATGTACGGCAACGGGAGGCATAAACAGAGCTATAAAACACTCCCGGTGTTAACTGAATGATGGGAATGTAAAAGCGTATTTCATCGAGTGGAATTACTGTATGCAAATCGCAGGGCATAAATAACCGCGTGTACACGGAGATCTGAGCTTGCAAAACGGTTCTGGATTCATTTACTGGCAGTAAAAACTGGGGGGAATCCAGGTCTTTGCAGGACTGTCCCAACAGTGTGTAGGGATTCAGGCCCCCTGTGGCCGTGTCCTGTGTGTGTGTGTGTGTGTGTGTGTGTGTGTGTGTGTGTGTGTGTGTGTGTGTGTGTGTGTGTGTGTGTGTGTGAGAGAGAGAGAGAGAGAGAGAGAGGGGGAGAAGAAAGATAAATTACTTGCTGAAATTAGATATATATACCAGGATCACATCATATACATGTCTTTGTTGTCAAGCACTCTACAAGTAATATAACTCTACCTGTCCCATCTCTAGAAAAACTAAACTGTCAATGGTCAATAGATATAGTTATACTGTAGATGAATAGATATTGATAAAGATGTACGGTGAGCATCTTAACACTGAAGGATTTATTTTATGTCATTATCATATCTAGGGCCGCTCATCCCCAGGACCCCTTGCAGTGCTTCACCTCACAGATACACTACTGCTCTAATATAACATTCAATAGCACACACATACACTACTGCTCTAATATAACATTCAATAGCACACACATACACTACTGCTCTAATATAACATTCAATAGCACACACATACACTATTGCTCTAATATAACATTCAATAGTACACAGATACACTACTGCTCTACTATAACATTCAATAGCACACAGATACACTACTGCTCTAATATAACATTCAATAGTACACAGATACACTACTGCTCGAATATAACATTCAATAGCACACAAACACTACTGCTCTAATATAACATTCAATAGCACACAGATACACTACTGCTCTAATATAACATTCAATAGCACACAGATACACTACTGCTCTAATATAACATTCAATAGTACACAGATACACTACTGCTCTAATATAACATTCAATAGCACACAAATACACTACTGCTCTAATATAACATTCAATAGCACACAGATACACTACTGCTCTAATATAACATTCAATAGCACACAGATACACTACTGATACACTACTGCTCTAATATAACATTCAATAGCACACACTAATATACACTACTGCTCTAATATAACATTCAATAGCACACACACATACACTATTGCTCTAATATAACATTCAATAGCACACAGATACACTACTGCTCTAATATAACATTCAATAGCACACACATACACTACTGCTCTAATATAACATTCAATAGCACACAGATACACTACTGCTCTAATATAACATTCAATAGCACTCAAATACACTACTGGTCTAACATAACATTCAATAGCACTCAAATACACTACTGGAAATAAACTGCTGAAATAAACTAAAATAACATTCAATAGCACTCAAATTACACTACTGCTCTAACATAACATTCAATAGCTAGTCAATGACACTCATGTGCTTCATATCTATCCAAGGGCAGTTGATAATTCAGCATGTGTGGCAGTTATGCCTGGTCCCAGAATGGCAATTTGTAATATCAGAGCAAAAAAATTGAATACATATTTAAGCCAGACTGCAGTTCTGGTTTGACAAACTACTGAAATATGTGTAACCATTTCATGAGAAGTTATTTCCCGTTAACTCGCCAAACTGTTTGTAAAGAATAAAAAAATAAGTTAAAGTTATATTTGTAAGTCAAACGTAAGGGCAAATGTTGGTCAGAACCATGCATCTCATCACCATGCAACACAGCATATTTACGCCTCTTGGGCCATTGATTTCTGCGAAATCAGAAAAGCAGAAAGAAAGTTGAAGAGTGGGGAAGTAGAGATGATTCCGAAGACGGATGGAAATGAAGGGAACCTGAGAACACTCCGGCCTTTCTTTCAGCTTCAGCCTGATGTCATGCTCTAATATTTATAGATGGAATGAAGCACCTCTCGGCCTCATCCCAGAGCGCGTCAACCTTACCCCACCCACGTCTGCGATGGGCCCGACCTTTATCCCAGGAGGTGTGAGATCCACCTGCAGACTAATCAACACCTCTATAGGATTAGTGTGACCCTGAGTGACATGCACTCCAAAGCCCGAGGAAAAATGGGCACATGGCACAAAAAAGAACCGGCAAAGTGTCTCCTCTCAAAAAGATTGTCTCAAAGAGCAAACAACGCAAACAAAGGAGGGAGCGGAAGTCGGGAAGTTAAGCGCCAGGGTCCTAAACAAAAGACTGGCGGGAGGATGAAGACTGACTCATTCCATTCCACCAAAACAAAAAAGAAAAAAGATACCCTCCCTCCAAATCATGTCAGTCATTCCCAAACAAGACCGGGCTGTTTTAAAACCCTGTCACGACGCGCCGGGGCTGGAGAAAGGGAAGGCGATCCGGCTCTTTCATCAGGTACGATGGCACATTTCACAGTTCTGCGGTTTGCCGAGAACCCAATCCGTGGACTGCTCCTGCACTTTGACGTTATCTTAAGTTCCTTGTCAAAATCAATTTGCCATGGGTGGGCGGTGCAGGCTTGAGGAAACTCTCCCCAAAAGGTGCTGGATGGGATCCCTTTCAAATAATCTCCCCCGGCTTCAGTGAGCTGGAAATGAACCTGTCAGGAAACAGAATATCACCCACGCTGTCAAAGGACCATTCATCCACACGGGAGTGAGCGAGTAGATGGAAACCGGACACCCTGTTCAGTCCCCGCGGAACGGCACAACTGCAGGTGACACACACCCTCGCTGAGACAACGGAGAGACGAGGGCATGCAGGCAAGGCTGAAATCGGACTTCCTGCTCACCGTTACCCCGAGTCTCAACTAACACACTTCCCGCTAAGGAACCGATTTTTGGGAGGTTTTTTTTATAAGTGGCCTCCTGAAGTGTCCCGTTTGATGAAACATAACGGATTACAGTTTTCACTTTGCAAGGCCCCACTCCCACATCAGGTTATCTTAATCTCTTTCAATTAGGGAATGGCTTTCAGGCAAATCTCCCACATCCGAAACGCCCGGCCGACCGCATGGCAACCAAGCTGACCCACGAAGAGCTTAAAAACCTTGACAGGGGGGGGGGGCTCTCCCCTACCTCTCCCCTACCTCTCCCCTACTTCTCCTTCCTGTCCATAATTTGTCCTAGACACTGATAAGTGGATTAGGCAGCAGGTACCCTTCTGTGGACCACCCTGATGGAGAAGAGGGCTGGGCTTGGTGCCAGTGATAAGCAGGGCATTGATGCGCTGCAACCATGGCTGACTGCAGTATTAGTCTTTGTTGTCAAGCAAGTAATACAAGTAAAAGGATACGAGTAATAAAACTCCACTTGTCCCATCTCTAGAAAACCGAAACTCTCCTAAATTCTTGTAAAATGCCTCTCTAAATGGAATTGCCCACACAAGTTTTGCAGATAAGGGTATTCACTTATGATGTATGATGGAACCACTTATGAATTTTGAAGAGAAAAGGCAGAGTAGCGCTAATAACAATAGAATATGCAGATGTATTATATATACCTATTAACCTGTCCAGTCATAATTACTGTGTTCAAGTCCAAGTGCATTCCCTGGAATAAAAAGGTTATGGTTATTACAGGACAAAACATAAAAACACAATTGAATATTATTAGAACACATTTCTTTTAGTCCTGAGAGTGTCTGGTTTGAGAGGAAAAAGATTGACTTTTTAGAAAAATCGAATATTTATTTACTGAATACATTTTTGAGGACACGTGTGCTTGTGGGTCACCCTCCTGACAGAGGAAGGCACAGCCATAGGACAGGCCGACCATTGCAATTAGACATTCCATTTTGGGAATACAAATTGGGAAAGATGTATTACAGGATCTTAACAGACAAAATCATGAATATTCCTACTCTTAATTGAGTTTTTATCATCCTTAATGTTCTCAAAAATCATAAAAACACAACAGGAGCAACGCTCCGGCTTAGTTATTACCAACACAGATAGAGTAAGAGGCATTGGTGTTTGCCCAAACAAATACAAGGTTGAGGACAGGAAAATGGTCATCATTCAGTTTCCACCCCAAATGGAGCAAGGTCAGCAGTAGCCAAACACAATGTATGATTTAATGTCAATAAGCCAGACAATTCTATAAGTTTCACAAATCAACTCTAAATGGGGATATACTCTCGACTGTGATGTAAAGTGCTGATACATATTTCCTCCGGAATGGAAATGGGAATAGCCATGCTCCTGCACATTGACAGAAAATATAAGAATATAAGAATACATATTTAAGAGAGGCCGTTCAGCCCATCTAGGCTCATCATGTCCTAATCTAAAGAGTATCTAGTGCTGCATCAAGCCTGGACTTGTATACCACAAGTGTTTCTACCTCCACTACCTGATCTGGCAAGCTGTTCCAGGCATGGACAACTCTCTGTCTGTCAGAATTTGCCTTTACCTCATTTCCACCTGTGCCCTCTTGTTCTGCTATCTGAACTAATAAAAATAAATATTTGGTAGTTCACTTTGTTTATCCTGTTTATGAATTAAAAAAGTTAAATCAGACAGTTAATTAGTTAGTTAGTTTTGTTTTATTTTACTATTTAAATCCCCCCTAAGTTTCTGTTTGCTAAGTTTAAATAGATTGCCTTAAGTCTATCCTCATAACTTTTACCTTTCATAACAGGTACCAATTTAGTTGCCCTTATCACTGCTACAGCCCACTGCTTAGATGTGGACAGACTTTTATCAACTACAACTCCCAAGTCATTTTCAAATTGAACACATAATTTTTTTCTCCTCCCATAAAATAATATTTTCATTTGAAGGTAGCTTACAACAGCTAATGGAATCAGGTTATACTATACTATACTATACTATATTTGGTTTTGGACAGTAAAAAGAAATCTAGCTACCTAGCAAATATTTTCCTGATAAAACATTAGAAAATATTAGATAAAATAACATTTCCTGAGAGAGCAAACCTGTCTTCAGCTGAAGGTAGCACCCAATTCATTAACAGGTTGATTGTTCTAGCTGTTGCTAGATGGAGGAAGAAGTGGAAAATGTCCTCTTTGTCCCATAACGGCAGCAAAAGTTATGCGTTTTTCTGACCTCACACAGATCAGTACTAAGCTCATTTTGGCATGGCCAAACTGATTGCAACCAGAGATAGATAAACTCTGCCTTTGGCTGGATTTCTGCCTGTGGCATGAACTGAAACACTTTCAAAAAGGATCAAGCCTCCATACTGTGGTTTTTTATTGATATGCTTAACAGCTATATTCCAAAGGCATAATTACTGGGACAAGTTCCTATTTCATAACCCCCACCACCACCACCACCACCAACTCCAAAGCTCACAGTAAAAACATCAAGAAACAAGTTTGTAAAAAAAATTTTAAATGGGCATAATGGCTGAATGATTCACCATTCAAATTAGCCTTTACAAACTGTGAAAAAACGTTGGCATCACAGACAGATAGTTGGCAAAGCTTATCGAAGCTCATTAGAAAGAACAAATGGGAGAGAGGGCGATACGGGGAGGAATTTGACAGGCTCATTTCCACACACTGTGCTGAGCGTAAACACGAGCTCGCATCAAATCAACGTCAGCAGAGCACTGCGCCTAAACATACTACACAACTGTGATATGAACCCTCTTCAAGGATCAACCCGCCAATCTGGACAGCACATATGCTTTCATAACTAGTTTGTTAAATACGTCAGTTTTGAATAAGATAGAGAATTGTACAATTATAAAGTGAGTTATAAGCTCTCTTTGGGATGAAGTTTATCCGTATTTTAAGTCACTCTGGATAAGAGAATCTGCTAAATAAATGAAAGGAAATGGATATGTAAGTTCGAATTTGGCTCAAGATGGACAAGTCTATACTTTTGACTTTCTACCATCTCTGGTGGTTAATTTGGTTAACTCTATACACAAACTAGCAAATGAGGGAGCTTGCTTCTCTTTATCTCTATTTAGGTGATGTCATACACTATTTATAGTATGTAGTGATGTTAAAAGCACAATGAAAGCATCACAAGGGAATTACCCACAAGGGCTCACTGTTTTAAACATTCATTAATAAAATAATTATAAACCCCAGTGCTGTGGAGCTGAGCATTTACTCACAGCATTCGGGATTGATGATGCCAACACATTTGCCATCGAGTGGTTTATGGTGGGGAATAGTGAAGATTGAAGTCTTCACTTGATCTGGCCTTGTTCTAATCATCCCTGTCAGGCTTTGACCACCAGCTATAACTCTCTGGCAGACAGAATCTCAACTCTCATTTACCAAGTACAAAGGGCCACTGTCTGAATAGATAGTACACACCCCTCCTCCCCAACCCACAAATTTAAGGAAGGAGTTCTTAGGACTTTTACAATATGTTCAGGGTTTCAGCTGAGGAACTGGACAGATAATAATACAGTTTCACTGAAAGAAAGGGGCGAAAGCAATTTAAGACACAATAGGGAGCAGGTCGGGGTGAGTCTGACGGCAGTGACAGGACGTTGGATATATACTTTCTGCACAATGAGCCTGATTAGGGTGAGAGAAACGCCTTGTTTTATTATAGATTTGTGGAGTCACTGATGCGAAACCAGTCAAACAATTCTTTTATATTTAGTGCCGTCACAAGACGGATAAGGCAGCTCATTTCAGACTTCGTATTACCTGTGTAATTACACTGTAGGTACAGTGTAACTGCAGTGTAATATCGGGATCCACCACCTCCGTTTTTGTAACGACATCGAAATGTAGAACTCTCTATTTTGCGAAGAGGATTAATTGTTATAGCTTGATAGAAGTTAGAATCAAAGTTGATTGCTCTACAGTCATGGGGATGTCCACTTCGATGAACATAAATAACACTGAACAGCTGGGTGAGATCCCACACATCACGTCCCTCGCAGTGAGAGAACTCCACTGTGCTCAAGCTTGTGATGTGGATCAGCTTGATTAAATCTCATATTACTCTGAGGTCATTGAAAGTGCTCCACACAAGTCGGAATATTAAGATGAGAAGATGAGCTCCCAGAAATGACCCAGTTTTTTTTTTTATGCTATGTATTTTTGTCTCTCTAATTTTATCCCTGCCCTCGATTGTCTGTGTGTTTTTAAACTTATTACATATATTCCCTGAACCTTTGCTGTTCTCATTCGTACAAAGCGGGCTGAAACTGCATGATAAAAGTTTTTGACTTTTCTTTCCTCCCGTCTTTTAACAGCACGAATAAGGTGACACAATAGAGAAGAGTATGTTTAGCTCTCTGTCTCTTAAATATCACACACCTCCCCAGTGACAAACTTTTCACCAAAAATATTTGTCTTTTTTATTTTCAAGGGCAAATAATGCATTCACTTTATATTGAGTGAGGCATCTTTAATATCAAAGATCACCTTTATATTTGAGATAATTTAATATAATTGAAAAATACATCTGAATTTAAAATGCTTTGCCTTTCCAGGTTTAAAAACAGTATGTTGAAAGACTGGAAGGAGTAGATAGATGGATAGACAGTATAGGTAGATAGTATTACTCATGCAGTGTGCTGTATATAAAGACAGGGGGGGCTATGGAGTGACAGGTTGTGGCAGATGAATTGTCCTTGACCTACACCACGCTGAGGAGCTAAACCATGAGATGTACAACAGTGGATGGGGGAAGTGCTGGAACTTTCCAAAACACACACACTCTTTCTCACACACGCACACACTCATGCCCCTCACACACACACACACACACACACTCTCACACACTCTCTCACACACACATACACTTGCGCCCCTCACACACACACACACTTTCTCTCTCACACACACACACACACACTTGTGCCCCTCACACACACACACACACTCTCTCACACACACACACACTTGCGCACCTCACACACACACACACTTTCTCTCACACACACACACTTGTGCCCCTCACACAAATACTCTCTCACACACACACACTCTCGCCCCCTCACACTCACAAACACACACTCTCGTGCCCCTCACACACACACACACACACACACACACACACTTGTGCCCCTCACACAAACTCTCTCTCACACACACACACTCGCGCCCCTCACACACACACACACACACACAAACTCTCTCTCACACACACACACTCGTGCCCCTCACAGACATGAAGACTGCTCCTCCCTGCTAATAATGTGTCATGTGTCAAGAGGTGTGTTCGTACCTTGCCACTGGGAGATTGGACATCTCCGCTCTACACCCCAATTACCAGAAAACAAGCATCAGTATTTTGTAAACCCAACACCCCTTGGCTGTCAGGGTCCCACCAGGTGATCCACGGCTGGTCCCTTCATCTTTCAGCTACTAGCCTGAGCTGACTGTGAAGAACATTCATTTAGTTACATATTTATACAAACATGAGATCTCTTCCCAGGAAAAGTCTAACATGTTTTTTGGCAGTGCATCATAAATTTACTTGTGGTTTTCTTTTAAGGCATCTACATAGAAGGTGTTCTTTAACTATTCATTCATTCAGTGTTTTTTTTGTCGTTTTTTTGTGATCTGCAGAATCAGTGCTGGCATATGTTCAGTGCCATGTGTGATTAATTTGTAGAAGCGTGAATAAGAAGACCATTTGCAAAATGAATCTTTTACTGTAAGTAATATTCATTCAAGTGTCATGTAGAGGGAACATAAATTCAGATATAGCTGTGAATGGATCCCTCAGTGGCCCTCCAACTCCCCGGGACACTGTGAAATCACAGTATTACAGTCCACTGGAGCTTTCGGCTCACCTTATACTTAAACGTAAAGAGAACTGATATATACAGCAGTACTCTAAAATGTCATGAATACCTTTTCAAATGCAATGGTAGGTGTTTTGAATTATTTTCATTTCAATTTGGCATTGATATTAATGACAGATAAAATGTCATTTTTTTGTGTGTATGTGTGTGTGTGTGTGTTGTGTATGTGTGTGTGAGAGAGAGTGTGTGTGTGGGTGTGTGTGTGTGTGTGTGTGTATGAGAGAGAGAGAAAGTGTGTGCTGGAAAGCCGGTAGAAAGTGTGGGTGCTTTCTACCGGATTAATCACTTATCATTATAGAGTCCAAGAGAGTACAAGATGCTATAAATGTGTTAATTGCGTGGGTTGGACATTATAGTGTGGTTGTGGAAAATATACAATAGTCTAACTTATTCTTCATGCACATAGCAAATATGAAAAAATTCATAGTGAAAACACAGACACACACACTCTTTCTCCCTCTCTCTCCAGGTGCTAGTTCGGTAGTTAATATTCCGCACATCCATCGGGCCTGTGTGGGGGGGGGAGCGCGGTGCGGACAGAGCCGGGATTAGACGACTGCACTCTGCTTGAACCCGCGGTGGTGTCAGAGCTCATACACCCCTCTCCCACTGATCACAGGGGCCGAGGTGGCATGGGAGGGCAGGCAGCCAGCGCAGCGGGCTCTCATGTGCTCCTCTCCCGCTACGTGATCCTGCTGCCGATGCAGTCTTCATTCATTTTTAATGCAGCAGCTTCGGTGTTCTTGCGCCCCCCTCCCCTCTCCTCTCCCCGTGTGCTGCCAGGTGAAGCTGCCCCCCCAGCACCAGAAATGACCGAGTCGTTAAAAGGCAAGGCTATCCTCGGACAGGGTAATTGGGCTGTGCCGATGGACCGGTTTGATCCGGTTTCGGTATCTGCGCTGTCCTCCCTGTGTTGACGCGAAGGATGATCTGAAGGAAAAGGAGCTGGACTGACATCGGGACAACGGGATTGGTCTGGACTTTTGGACTCAGCAGGGAGCCATATTACAATTGTTGGACTGTCCGTCTTGTCATGCGCTGCGAGGTTGAAAATCTCACAAACAGGAAAATGAGTCCATCGGATACTCCGTCGGCGTCAACGCGTACGAGTCGTATGAGAGCTAGGCACATGAATGATGTTCCCCGTGATGCTGGAACTTTTTATTTTATTTGAGGAGCAGCAGAATAGCAGGCCCTGTCCGTGAGCACCCAGTAAAGGCATCATATTGTGCACGACTTGAAATGCACATCAGATAGAATATTGGCTCTAGTCTACAGCAGTGCCTCTGGGCAACTTTGCTATTCAAGCTCCAGGCAAGGTTCTCTGCACTCAACTAGACTGTCAAATCGGGCGTGGCACCAGTTGGACAGCGAAAGGCATCTGGGCTTTGACCGGAATCATAAAAACAATCCGCTTTCAAAAGGACTTTTCATTTGTATTTATTATGTGCACTGGGGAAACCCTTATCTAGCACAACTTGCAATCATGGTTGCCAACCTGGGGGATTTTTCCCCATAAATGGAGGAGTGTGAAAAATTCACTGGGGGAAAGTGTCAGTGTAAATGTGCATGGGATAAAAGGTGACATGGGGGATTTTAAAATGAAGAAAAGGGGGATAGTCCTGGAAGTCTGTGGGGGAGTCAACTGAAAATTAGGGATTTTGAAATATTACAGGCATCTGGCAACACTGCTGCAAGGACACACTGTGTATATATGATATATCTCCAGAAGGCTTGAGCCTGGGTTTAAATCCCATAACCTGCACAGTGGGTCGAGAGCCTAGTCACCACAGTTGCTTTATATACCCCTGTATTCAATAGAGAATGTGAGGTGGCAGTTAAACTGTAAGTGAAGTAATAATTGCCCCCACCTCACTCTGTGTCTGTATTCTCCAACAACCCAGTGAGTGTACTATATCATTCCATTTTACATTTACATTAAATTTTTGGCATTTAGCAGACACTCTTATCCAGAGCGACTTACACAGTTTACATTTCTTTACATACAATCCATTTATACAGCTGGATATTTTACTGAAGCAATTCAGGTTAAGTACCTTGCTCAAGGGTGCAACAGCAGTGCCCCACCTGGGAATTGAACCTGCAACCTCTGAGTTACAAGCCCTACAATCGCAACTGCATTACAACAGCAAGTTTTCTCAATTTTTATAAAAAATACATTGATGCATTCACTCAATGCACAGCATGGCTATATTTTATAATTAAATGTTTAAAATGTATTTTAATTATTTTCAATTTATTTAAGATTTTTTTTTCAGTTTCTCTCCGTGGCCAATTATACCCTCTATTATTTGAACTATCCCTGTCCCTGTATCATGAGCTCACCATTGCAGTGGCAGCACCTCCTCCAAGATGAAACCCACTCAAGTCACTGTAAAGAGAAGTTTGTTGCCGGCAGACACTAATTTCACCATTTCAGTCCTGGGCATGGGCGCCTGTAAAGAATGTATAGAAGGTACTGAATTTATCCTTTCCAGAAATTTCAGAATTATCCCTGTAATAGAAGGACTCTTTCCACATAGTCTCCAGTGAAATGGTGCCACTAAAGCCAGGAGCTGGTGTTTGTGTATTTTGTATGTATTGGAGCTTAATTCATTGTTTTAGCATTCTTTCAGAGCAGTGGTGGGTAACCACAATTTGAAACCCGACTGTGCCAGACCGCCCCTGGCTGGGAGTCCCAATTGGGGGCGGCGGCGACATTTGGCTGTCTGTCCCAGGGGGAAGGGGGGAGGGTGAGCCGGCACAAGCTCGCCGAGGAGCGTGTAAGTCCTCCCTGTGGACAAAATAATAGGCGAGTTCCGTCTCGGAGGAGGCGGATCATCGCCGGCCTCTGGGAATAGCTTGACCCGGAGGACGGGCGGCGAGTTCAAGGGGGAGGGTGGATTGAAATAAGGGTGAAATTGGACACTAAATTGGGAGAAAAAATGGCAAAAAGTTTGGTTAATGGGCTGTACTTGTGGTCCAAATTGTCCTCAGTAGGCCTCCAGAACAACACAACAATAGAGGCTATTTAAAAATGTGTAAAGCAATTAAAATGTTCAGGTTAGCACAAAACAAAATTATGTATCCATGACATTCTTATGCAAACCATTATTTTATATTTTTTTATATTTACCCAGATCCATGATAAAAAAGGTTTTGTGCATTATATAATTTTGGTGTGGGTTGCATACAGACAGCTTGTGGAGGCTGTAGGTTCTCTGCCTATTATGAGGCAAACACAGATCATTACACAATAATTCATATTTTGTTACATTTTTTATATCTTGACCTTTTCTGATAGGTCATACCTCCAACTGACTGGTTGGTGTTCTTATTAGATGAATAGATGTTTATATTTATATAAATTGTCAGTCACATTTCGTGAATGCTTCAAAATGTCAATACTTTACCACTTTTTAAAACCAGTAAATGAGCAGATCATAAATGAGTTTTTTTATCCATTATGTGCTCAGTTTTTGCAGTGCTGAATAAATGTTAAGTTCTGGCATTAATATATGCCACTTGATACAGTCACTTCCTGATCCAAACGATACACACAAAACCAAAATGAAAATGTCATGACTTTTTTACTAACCACTTACAATCAGCTTTGTAACTGTTTTATATAGTCACAGTTAATCATAGTCATAGTGAATAGGCAAGCAGTTAAGTATTAATGAACTACTGTATTTGCTTGCTAATACTATGAGCCGGCCTTTAAAATGAAGAAGAATTCGCCTATATTGGCATTTTATTTGCTTCGTACACTGTGCAAATTGCTGTGCCATTTTGGTTCTGACTTTGAACAATGCTCACAGGGATTGAGGGATTCAGTCCCGCAGAGGGAAATGGAGGAGTCCCATTTAGAGCTGTCAAACCCAGATTCCATCCGCAGAGCTTCAATTCCACACACAGTCCCGACTCGCCGGATAACCACACTTTTTCGCATCAGTTCATGGGCAGCGAAACGGGGGAGGATTCTGGCAAGATCCACAGAGAGGTCCAAACTGGAACCCGTCCCTCTGTGTCCTGAGCCCAAGCTCTTTAAATGTGCCCAAAACAGAACCGTACTTCATCTCTGTTCTTTCAGCTCTTCTGTGCTCTTTTATCAAGATCCCTTACAGCGCCAATCTGCGATTTGTCAGGGCGAGCCAAAACACCGTAGAGGACAAGAGGCAGGAAGTCATTTGTTAGGCGGTCCGCATCCCGGCTAAGTGTAGAGGTGCTCATGCTTGGCCTTTGCCTTTCTTGTGAATAAAGGAGATCTGACTCCAGTAATATATTCCACTGGTGGTATAGCGTCACAAAAGCAAGGGTGGTCGGAGAAAAAAAAGAAAAATGAAAATGTAAATATCAGTCTTTTGGAAGCTTTTTGTGTGTGTAGCCGGGGTGTTGCAGTTTGCTGATTAAATGTCATGTGGCGCGATTGTAATACCCAGCGGAGCCCCAAAACCCTCGATCTGTGAAAAATCCTGTTGGAAGCATTGTGCATGGGCTGTGTAGCGTAGCCTGCACCGCCGCAACAATGCCGGGCAGGAAGGTGCCTTCCTCCATTCCTCCGGCGGCTAGCAAATGGGAGAACGCTCCGGTCATCGGACTGGCTCTTTCTGGGCGACTGCAGACTTGCAAAGCGGCGTGGCGTTTTCGGGTTTCGGTCTGGCTTTTTTTTGCCAATTGTTTTTGCCCGGTCATTGCCCATTGCGCTGGAAAGCGGGCAGGTTCCACCCGGATCCTGGGTTTTTTCCGTCCTTCTCTGTCTTTGCAAATCAGACCTCTGCTCCACAGAGTCTGCAGGAGGAGAAAGTGGAGATTGTGTATTCCTTCACCTTTTCAAACTGAGGGAAATATTGAAGGTAGGTTCCTTGCACAAGGTCTACAGTGCTGCGGATTTTGCTGTTGCTCAAAGGGGAGTGTGTAGATATGATGATTCTTACTACACACATATAAACATTTATCCTCTGATGTACAGTGATGGTTTTCCTTTCACCGATTTGTGTGGTAGCTTGTGTTTGCCTTGTTATGTTAGTGTTTACCTTCGTTTTGTCATTGCCAAGCTTTGCTGTACTGAATTTAAATATAGGGTTAGAATTACTTATAGTTTATTACAAAATGGGGTGAAAATAAAATGTATTTAAAATAAAATGAGAGTGAAAGAGAGAGGTAGGGAGGGAGAGACAGGGGAAGGGGCAGAAGGAGTGAGTGATAAATAAAGGAGAGCCAAGCTTTTTTCATACCCTGGTGAGAAAGAGAAGAAATATCTCCTGGAGGGAAGGGCCTCTGCTGTTCAATAAAGAATCGAGTGGATTTCCTGAGGAAGAGAGACCCACTCAAAGCTGCGTGAGTTTTGTTCCTCTGTTGGTCAAGGCACTTCATGCCAGGTTATTTCATTCACCCTCTGTGAAGATGATTTTGTGCCAGCAGGGGTGGTGTGGGTATAAGTTGGCCAGCGTTCCTTGGGTTACTGCTGTGTTAGTTCCTCCAAACACTGTGCCAGGTTCCCATAGCGTATCATTTGTTCTCACTAAATATTCTCCAAATGGTGCTAGCTGTGCTGTAGTGCTCTGTAGCCTGTAGTGTAAAAAAGGGTGAGGCTACTGGAGCCATGCACGGGACTCAGCTGCAGTGCCCAGGTGCGGGTTAGGGTTAGGGTTAGGGGTTATATTTAAGGGGTTAGGGTTAGGGTTAGGGGTTTAAGTTTCGGGTAAGGGTTAGGGGTTAGGGCTAGGGTTTAGGGTTAGGGGGGTTAGGTTTAGGATAGAAACTGCTTTCCACCGGTTCACCCTGAGAAAATAGGAGTCCTGCAGAAAACAGGGAGCACAGGCCATTTAGTTGCTAATCCCATACATAACAAGTTTATGTTAGGGTTTAGGGTACAGTTAGGGTTAGGTTAGGGTTAGGGCTAGGGTTTAGGGTTAGGGGGGTTAGGTTTAGGATAGAAACTGCTTTCCACCGGTTTCACCCTGAGAAAAATAGGGAGCCTCCTGCAGAAAACAGGGGAGCACAGGCCATTCTAGTTGCTAATCCCATACATAACAAGTACACGACGGTTATGTTAGGGTTGGGAATTAGGGTTACAGTTAGGGGTTAGGGTTAGGGTTAGGGCTAGGGTAAGGAGTTAGGGCTAGGGGTTATGGGTTAGGAGTTAGGGCTAGGGGTTATGGGTTAGGAGTTAGGGTTAGGGGTTATGGTTAGGGTTAGGGATTAGGGTTAGGGTTATAATTGGAGCTCAAAGGACATCATTCAGGGTTCTGGGATGGGGGTCATCATTATGTTCTTCAGATCCTCCAAGAGGCTGTTGTTAAATGAAGCTGTAGGACCGAAATGGCCATGCATCTTAATTGCGAGAAGTTGGTGCTGCTGTTTATGTTCTTATCCTTTCCAGTAAAAACTGTACCATGCAAATACGGCAGTCTAATTTTAGAATCAGCTGATCTAGTAATAATAAAACATATATATAAAAACTTAATGCCAATAATTATTTCAGCTTTGAGGAGTTGTTTAAGCAACAAGGTTTTTGTATAAAATATTTCCAACAGTATATGTATTAAATGTTGTTATTATTGTTAGTAGCATTAGTATAGTAATGGTGGTAGTAGTCGCATTGTTATTGTCATTTTATAATTCCAATAAAATATTGTGATTGCGATACTACGTATGAAACTCTTTTGAAATTCCTTTGTCTTTACGATGAATTTTCATTTGAGAAAGAAAACTCTTTCTGTGATCATTTATCAGCAGAAACCGTGTCTTTACGGTTTGTTTCTCTGTACTGGCTTGGCTCATCATGCAAATTCTGTAGCCGTAGCGACACCCCATGTCTGTAGAATTGTCCTACTTCGCACTTGGACAAGTGGACAAGGGTGTATCCAGCACAACGCACCTCTTCACTGCCTGCCCAGTGGTCCACACACTCATATGAACACATACATGCATGTCTGAAGCTGGCCCTCACCTTCGTATTTAGCTATACAGTTTTATTCATGATTTGCCTGTCCGGGCCTAAAGCTATAATTTCCAATTGATACGTTCATCTCTGAAATGTTATCAGTCATCCATTCATTTGTTTTGTAATAAGATCAAGTCTGTATCAGTTACTAACAACTAATATACCTCAGGTTGATTAAAATTTTAATTCATGTTTAGACAAACAAACAAATTCTCTCAGCATACATTGTGCATACATACACCAGCGTGGTTCTGTGTGGCTCAGTAGGTAGAGCATAGTGCTAACAACACTTAGATTGTGGGTTCGATTCCCATTGGGACCACATATACTGGAAAAAAATTATGAATTCACTACTGTAAGTCACTTTGGATAAAAGTGTCTGCTAAATGGCATATAAAAGCATTTACCTTTTTACCGGGCGAACTATGATTGTTCCTACCATGTATTTATGCACATCTTGTAAGTCACTCTGGATAAGAGCGTCTGCTAAATGCTTAAAATGTAAAAATGTAAAATGTACTTTTATTTGTGTGCTGTGCACAGACAACACGCAGTTACGCGACAATACATTACAGCTCACAAAGTGGAAAACATCAGTGTTACCATGAAGAATACAAAGATGCAGTACCACCAAAGAGAATGCACAGTAGTGAGGCAAGATGACACACAATTAACGAGATGCCACAAGACTATCAAGTGCTATCACAGATTGCAGACCCTCCCACCTTTGACTCTCCCTCTAGTAGTTAAATTACAAAACTGCATGTCTGCACTCCTTCCATATGGGGCAGACAGAGTAAAATGTAATTCTCTCAGGGTGACAATAATTCAAACAATCTCACAAGTTGTTCTGGGTGTTCTGTATGTGCTCGTATAAGATTAATTTTTATTCACCTTTAATGTTTTGCCCATTTGCTGCGTGCCTCTGTTCTCTCAAGAGGCCACTCCAACTGTGCAATGTCTTTTCAAGTGGCAGTTTCTGTTCTGTATAAAAGAGGCAGGTTCTGCGGCAAGGGAAATATATGCAGGGGTTCATGAGGACATTTAAAAATCTGATTAAAATCTGAGACCATTTAAAGGGATGTCCCTCTGTTTCAGAGCTCGATGGTCAAAACGCAGAACACACCCTTCATCACAAAACTAAGGGGAGAAAGAGAGAGAGAGAGAGAGAGAGAGAGAGAGAGAGAGAGAGAGAGAGAGAGAGAGAGAGAGAGAGAGAGAGAGAGAGAGACTGGTATCCCTGACATTGCTCACCAGTTTGTCTAATTATAACTAATTTGATTGCATTTCCCATTAACACACATACCATTCTATGCTTAAAAATAAAATTAATTATGCTGGGATTGTTTAGTTCCGGTAGGATTGGGAATAGATGCTGTTTAAAAAATGAGTAATTTACCCCTCCAGCAGTAGACAGCAGGCCTTGCCCACAACTAGAACATTCCAGAAGTGCATGGAGATTGCAATGATCCACATACAGCTGTGTGGTTGATTTTTATCAGATGAAAAACGTTGTGGTGACCAGTGATTAACCGTCATATGCCCGTCATAACATTACATTACATTACAGGCATTTAACAGATGCTCTTATCCAGAACAACTTATACATACAATCCATTTATACAACTGAATCTTAACTGAAGCAATTCAGGGTAAGTACCTTGCTCAAGGGTACAAAGGCAATGCCCCACCTGGGAATCAAACTTGCAACATTTACGTTACAAGCCCCATTCCCTAACCACTAATCATATGGCACACCCTCTTACAGCTGTAACTCAAACTGTAGTGTTAGGCAGAAGAAAGGAATTATAAGTGAGAGTTACACAATACGATGTGATTGGTTGATGACATTTCACAGTGTGATGTGATTGGTTGATAGTTTGGCCAATGGGCAAGAGCTATCAGCCTTTCTGCTGATAGCAAGGGCTATCAGTCCCTTAAGAATCATAATTTGTTAAGCCAAAAAATATTACAATGAACAATTATCATACACAGCAGGAATATTTTTAATAGAATAAGTATATATGATGTGCATATTAAAGTTTCCTAACTAGATTAATTGATTTTTTTTTATTGATTGTAGCCAGCATGGATCCAATCATTCCCTAACTAGATGCTATAATTAAACGACGACAGACTATCATGGCCGATATTTTGTCACATTAATTTAGCACATTAGTTCATGCTAACTTTTCCTTTCCCACTGGGCATCCACATTCTAATGCAGGGTATTCTATAATCCTAAAAGTACCTTCTGATTTAGATAAAGAGAACAAGTGATCATGCAGTAATAAGACTCTTTAAAATTAAAGCACACCTTCAATAAACCACTAATTGCATGGGAAGGATGCTGGGTAGCGATTAGTAGCCCCGGGTGAACCTGGCGATCCCACTGTGAGAGTGTTACGAGGGCCAAGGTCAGTGCAGTGGCTCTGGCGTGTTGTTCATGGCTAACGGTGCCCGCCTCGTAACCCTGCATTGTGAGTGAAAAATGCACAACTCGGAGAGGGGGTGCGGGGGGTGTTTAATTTTGCAGGAAGGCCGGTCTGTTCCTGTCGGAATGGAAAATGACCTTGAGCGCTGGATCAGACTCTCCATAGAGGCGCAGGAAGAGGAAGAACACAGCCTTCGAGCTGTCAGGATTTCCTCTGCACTCTTTTCTTTCACAGCAGGGTTCTTCAACTCACGGTCCTCATGGGCCGAGCACTGCTGTTTTTCCACCCTCCCTTTACCTGGGAGTCAGGCGTGAGGATACGCTGGCCAATCAATTGCATTAATGGTTCAACTAACCACCTGAGAGAAAGGAAAACCAGGACCGAATTTGGATTCGTGAGCCAGATTTGAGGAACCCTGTTTTACAGCATCAGACGAATATAGTTGCTTGTTAAGAGGCTCATGCAGATGTATTCAAGCTGCTATGAATTCACTATGCCACAATACTTTTTCTGATTCTCCAATTTTGTTTTGTTAACAAATGTGTTTTTTCTTTTCTTTTCTTTTTAATTCTAGTGAATCTAAATTGGGTCAATAAACGTTGAATAATTGATTAGTTAACAATTTGATCAGTTGACTATTCAGATTTACACAACATCTTAGCTCATCTTCTGTTGGTGGCTTGGGATAGATATGCACACCAGCTTTTTGTTCACTTCCTCTGGGATGAAAAATCCCCCCATCCCACCCCTCACAAACTGATGTCTACAGAGCTAAACAACATCATCGGTTTTGAGTTCAAGCAAAGCATCTCCACTAAATCGTTTGGCCGTGACAGGTGTGATTGATTGACTGCAGCAAACAGCGGCTGTGCTTGTAAATATGGCGGTCTAGAAAAGCACTGCTTACGGCCGGTAAAGTACTTTTTCAGTTGAGTAAGGGGAAAGGGGAAAAAATCACCCCCACCCTGTCCAAACTCATATGAAAGAGTCAGCATTGTGTATCTGAGCAGAGCTGGCTGTTTGGAGAGCGCAGAAAGGTGACGTCGCCCCGGGGATATCAGATGTACGTGCTCTTTCATTTTTATCACCTCCTTGAAGGAAAGACTTTAACGTTTTCCATGGTTTCGGAGCCTGGTTGTCTCTGGGCTCGACCCAAGGATGGAGCTTTGACATGGAGATGGCTTTGATTTGCTTGTTCTCATCTGGCGCTGTCACAGCTGTCTCCTCTTTGTACTGGAGTCTGCACGGAGACAGATGTGCATGGCTTGCTTTAATGACGATCATCTAAAGGCCCAAGCATTCGTCCCATCCTTTTATTTTGTTCACGTCGATATTGAAATATCAATGTCTCATGTGTACAGGTAATTTACCCAAGTATACATGTTTACTCACTAACCTACCCACCTGATATAATATTTGGACTGTATTTGAGGTGCAGTGAGCATGCAGGTAGTAGACTTTGAGGACCAAGGTGAGCTATGGAAAAAAGTGGATTTTTGACCTAATGTCATCACTGGCAAGGTGATGGAAATGAGTCACAATTCATAAAGACGGAACATTGAATCACATAGCTTGCCACATACAACACCACAGAAGATGAAGGAGAGAGGCTTTCACAACACTCCTTCTCTTTCTCCTATACACATACGTCCACTGGCGTAACCACAGTAGCTTCTCGAGTGAAGACGACAAACACTCCTTCTCTTTCTCCCAGACACACACACACACACACACACACACTCGACCACTGCTGTAATGACAGCAGCCTCTCAAGAGAAAACATTTATAGCAAGCATTTAAGCATTTGAAAAAGTCCAATATTCCTGAAGGCATGCGTTAGCTAGCTTGTACTGTTATGCGGCTAACAGACTTTATTACCTCTAAGTTAATAGTGGCTAGAGGGATTCTTTATTCAATGATAATTAACCTAAGAAAATTAAACAGGGTTTATTGCACTCCGCTCAAAGCTAGGGTCTGCTTGCTGATGTTATATACAAGTATTTGCCTTGTTGAACACGTTCTTCTGTGCTGGGCAAAATATCTCGGCAGCTTGCCATAATGCAGATTGCCTTATAGTCACATATATACATAGTCACTTATTTCTCATATTTACATGTGATTTTACCAAAGCAATCCACACATGTCAAAACAAACATATTTACATTTCACATTTGACCTATTTAGTAGACACTTATGCAGTGTGACTTACACAGTTTACATTTCTGTACAATCCATTTATACAGCTGGATATTTTACTGAAGCAATTCAGGTTAAGTGCCTTGCTCAAGGGTACAGCAGCAGTGCCCATATATATATATATATATATATATATATATATCCTGTGTGTATATATATATCCTGTATATATATATATATATATATATATGCCTTTTTTCAAGATAAGTGCCTTGCTCAAGGGTACAGCAGCAGTGCCCATATATATATATATATATATATATATATATATATATATGCCTTTTTTCAAGATGGGTGTAATTGCATTTGAGGGTGCACACATTGCACCCCCCCTCAGCCAATCGCGGTGGGTTCTCCATTAACCGGCTTCTAAACTTGCAAAACAGTCCTCCTGTCCCAGACAAATAAAACAACAATCTCTAAATTGGAACTACAACTCTGGCAATAGTTATCCATACCATTATGGGTTTGGTGAATATTTTTTCCCCTAACTAAATATGACCCCAAGTTCCATTGAATGGGACCAAGATGTAGTTGGGCACCGTCATTGACAGAAAGCAGTGGTAAATCGAGTTTATATGTGTTATAAAGCCCACAGCATGCCCTTTACTGCTGCATTACTGCTGCCGGGCTGTTGTTACGACCCTCCTCCTCATCTTCAAAATATGTGGGCAACATGCCATATATGGAATATGGAAAATGGAGCAAATGACATAGCTACAAATGGCGTAAGGCCTAATGTTTGTGTATGTGTGTGTGTTAGGTGTATGTAGAGACAAGAAACACAAAAGCAAAGTGGTGAGGCAACTCCATAACCCAATAACACAGTAAAATAAAGTGGACTGGGCCGACTCTACACATTTTGGAGACCTAGGCGATTTTGGCATTTGGGTTTTTTATTTTTTTATTTTTTTTCAAATAAAATCACTTCTCAAGCGAATCACTTACCAAAGTCTCATTTAAACAGGGAGGATAAGACAATATGGTAAGAAAACTTGCAATAGAATTATTTTAACACAATTGTTAACAAAGTCTTATATCTCTATCAAGGTCAGAGTTCTACACCATGTCAGCAGGTCATCATTGGAGATAGATGCAGTAGCTGCTGTTTTTATTTCTTATATCAGTACAGACAGGTACAGTTATTAGCCTATTACAAGCAAAAGCAGCTGTAGGACAAACAACTTAAATAGATTTTTATGGATAGCTAGCCACATTATTATCACTGATATAATGTTGTACCCTACTACTAATTTTGGTAGCCTAATAATAAAGCTTGAGACTCAAGGCAAGCATGAGGGTTTTGGAACTCTGCAATTCAGGTGTAGTAGTTTTGGTAATAACTACAGGTGGGTACTAATAAGCTTCAAGCCAAAACGTGAGGGTTGGGTAACTCAGCATCAGCATGCATTCATCATTCAATCTGTATGAGTCTAGCAGTAGCTCTTAGCATCGCATTATCTAGCTAGCATTAGCTTGCTTATTACTTAGCTAGTTAGCTCCCTAGCCTCCTACAATAACACAGAAACACAACAAAACGGCATTTTGATGACATAGCCTACCACTTAATTGGACTCTCTTTTCCTCCTCCTCCTTCCTCCGTTTTCTCCCCTGCGCACCTGAAGGCTTGTTGTGCCTTTTCTTTTTTTTGTAATTAAATGTTTTTATTTCAAATAAGTAGTACAGTACAACCATTGTAATTATGATTTTGAAATCCCCCCGCCCTCCCACCCACCCACACACAGGATACATGTGAAGAATCAGAATAAAATCCAAATAAAATACAGTAGAGAAACTCCACAGTTATATCATCACAGCCGCCCGTTATAGACTATCAGTGATTGGCTAGCAGTACATTTGTTGTGCCTTTTCAAAGTCATTGGAAACACAAAATCTGTCTGTCATCGATCTGATATCTATCACGCTGATGTTGGCTCTCTGCCTGACTGTATCAGTAGTGCGTGCCTCTGCGCTTGATCCGACAGGCGACAGCACATCTCTTGGGTTGCCTGTGATGCGCGCACTTAACCCCCACTTTCAGCAAGCAGCCAGTCATCGTATTCCCCACCTCAGTAACAGCATCTCTGTCAAAGTCCAGGCCAGATGAAGCATTGTGTGAGGAACAGAACAGGGGTGCACAGTGTATTTCTTTTTGTTTATTTGTTCGTTTATTTGGGAGGAAAGGAGAGGGCGCCCACAACGATTTTTTTTTTTTTTTTTGTGAGGGCGACCTGGCGCCCATAGCTGACATGGCGCCCCAGGCAGCTGCCTGTATTGCCTGTGCCTTGCCTAGAGCCAGCCCTGGACTCACCCCATCTGTAGGAACCTATCCTATAGATTATTCGGTTTGTTTTGCATAGACAGACAGACCAACAAAATTTGAATGGACAACACTTTGAATAGTCCTTAGCTTTGACTCACAATTAAATGTTTGTTTTTTTCAAATTTAATTGAACAGATACCAATTTCACCTTTTAAGGTCATATTTGGAGACATATATTGTACAAGCACAAATTGTAATTCACAGTGAGGCATTTTTTTTGTAAACAGTGTGATTATTTCTCTCTTTCAAGAAGGTTGCTATGGGCCCATCAAACGGTGATAAAACACTTTTGTTTACTTGTCCAGTGTAAACCTAAGGCAGATGGTGAGAAGCTTCTCAAATGACACTGTATCCAGGCATCTCTTTGATAATGGTCTCTTTAACAACAAAAAGGATAGGGTTCAATATACATTTTATTTGGCAGAAGATGGGAGAGATGTCGAACACAAAAACCGAAGTCCTTATCCGGGACAAAAGAAGGGGGAAAATTGGTGGATAATGAAGGGACCTGAGAACCACAACTAATTATCGCATGTTTTATGGGTATAACCATGAACTTCCAACCAAGACCGTAATGATTCATCTCCAATGGCCTTGTGCAAGATGTCTTTTGTGTCTCACAAAATAATAGTCACGTCTAGTGAATACTGGACACCATAATCGTTGCTAAATAAAAAAAAAAGGATCCTGATTGGTTATCAAACAGAAGGACATTTTATTGTGTTGCCCGACATAAGCCGAGGACAGACTTTGAATTGCAGAATCAGGAATTATTTTGCGGACAATGGCGACCATGTTTGAAAATATTTTTTGAAAATAAACAAATGGGATTGTTCTGGAGCCATCTTCCAGTGGCACATCGGACAAAAGAAAAGCCTTCTAAATGGACATTCCTTTTTCCTCATTCGTGAGCGCTGTGACAGGACTGCTTTTGGTTCACAGCCCCTCCTCACTGCATCGCCAAGTGGCACGGGATGAGAAGCTGGCTCAGATTGAGTGCTTCTCCCACGTCGAGTGACCATTTGAACTGCTGGCCCGACCCTCCTTCCAGATCTCCAACACTGTACCGCGTGCTGCCTATAGGGAGGAGTGATGCCAAGGCCCACTGACAAGCCTTTACTTTTTAGCTTACATTGACTGAATAAAAACAGAGGGTGAGGGAAAGGAAAAGATAGGATCAAAAAGCTAAATAAAACAAACCTGGATATTCCTTCTTAAGAGCAGCCAAGCTCTCATTCCCTCATTGTGCTTGCTCAGCACTTCCACCAAAACTGGGATAGTGTAACTGTGCCCCTCATCCCTTCCCCCCAAAACACAGACTCTATATAAAGCATGTATTGCTGCCCAAAGGAAAAGTTTACTGCACAGCAATATATCTTCTTTTTTAAGAATTTGTTTCTCCCAAATGAGTTGCCAATTACACCCTCTCTTTTTCATGTCAGTCCCCCCTCGTATTGTGAGACGGCACTCACCAAGCTGTTGACCGTAACTCTGGTACTCCAGAGCCACTCCTATACGCAGCTTCCCTCCGCGCTCCATGAGGCGGACAGCCAATTGTCGCCCCCTAGTGGCACTCCTGGCCAGAGCCGACTCTGGTGCGGCCTGTGGAATTGAACTCCGGGTCATCGAACGTTGTAACCACTAGACAACCCGGGAGGCCCTAGCACTATATCTTTTGTTTCTCCAGAGAAATATTTGAGATCTCATGTAAGAATCATTCAAATTCTCTTTAGTCCATTTTATTGCTCCTAAGAGGGCCAGCCTTAGGTGCCATAAAAAGTATTAAATAGAGATATAAAAATGTTTTCAGCCAACTGAGATCAACGTAAGATCTGAGACTTAGAAGTATGGTACATTAAAAAGACTGGTTTTATTTTATTTTTATTTAAATCAAATCAAAAGTATTTTTGTATGGTTATCTCAAGAAGTCACAGGAAATTCAGAAAATTAGCCCAATGAGCTGTTATTAGTGCAGGCTACACTGAACTAACCAAGTCAGCTGCAATATCTAGTAGTTCTGATAATTTTGTTTAACACAACACATTACCATTTGTAATATAATTTTGAGACATTTTGAAATGGATAGAGGACATCACTTCACGTAAATTCTGTAAAAAATACTTATAATGCATTATAGTATGCTATAGATAGTTCCTGGAACATCGCTTTAATTAAAGATTACTCATAATATTCTAGAAGGTCTCACACATTATTATAAAGTGTTTTAGGGACATTAGAAGATATAATCTTGTCACAAACTAAAGTGGATCATTATAATTTTATATCAATAGAAATATGTATGTCTTATAAGACATCATGATTAGTGATGGTGTTATACACCTCTGATCACAATTTCTTGGTGAGCATTTCTTATAGGGCATTATAAGATCTTCTTCATAAGGCATTATTCAGCTTTCTCATAATGCTATATAACTCCAGTTATAGATGTCTATAAGCAGTTATTATCATCTATATCAAGCATTATAAGGTGTTATGCATAGCTTATAGAGCAGTATATATATGCTTATAATGCATTATGATGAGGGGATTCTGTAGGAAGTGTTACCAAAATTTCCTGAATAATACCCTGTATAAGACATTTCCAAGCACGTAAAAATAATTCATTTCTATTGACAGAATCATAAATTATGAAATGTTATGATTATATTTTTCATGCTAATGTGCCTCATGTGTTCTCCTTAGGACCAACGCAACAGAATGAGCCCAATCTCAACAATACCAATGGACAAGAAGAGGTAGTGGTGGCCTGAGACACTTTTGGAGTGTTCACAAATATTAACAATATTTAGAGCACTCATTTTTAGATCAAACTGGAACATAGTTTTATTTCTCGAAAGGAAATTGTGGGAAGCATACAAATCTCATTTTGGCCCCATGTTGTGCTTGTTTTTGTCCAGGAGAAACGGAGGAGAATACAGAGAAGAAAAATAACTCAGATGTTTTTTTTCCTCTGGGTGAACTGTGCGCCCCGTGAGGGGTGTGTGTGCAGGCCGCTGTAGTGCTCAGCAATCAGGAAAATCAGCTGGGACCCTGAAGGATGCTGCTTCAAATCCTCAGGAAGACTGACCTTTTTTAAAAATAATAATTCACTCATAAATGTACATTTCCCTTGTTAAGCGCATCCCCAAGTCAGTGTTCTCTATTCAATTTGATTTGACTCGCTTTGATTCCCCATATGGCGAGGCACATTATATAACAAACAACTACACAACTGGATCAGGTTGCAAAAGCTGCTCATGAATCCACATAAACATATAAACATCCTGCAACCCCAACTCTCTCATCTTTCTGTGTGTGCACTGATCCTTTCTTATTTCCGGGGATATGCTGGGGATATTGCCACCAACACTAAAATCCGTGAACATCCTTTAATGCCCTAATAAATGCCTTTTACTGAATTCTCCTTTTAATTGTGCTGCAGTAATGCATCGAAATGCACATAAATAATTAATAATAATAATAATAATAATAGTAATTCATTTTATTTATAACACACTCTTCATTGTGAGATAATTAATTGTGAGATAAGTGCTATGGGTGCTTAAAACAAAAATAAAAACAGGGACATGAAAACAATACTGAAGTGCAATAAAGACCCGCTGGCACTACTAGGAGAACACACAACAACAACAAAGAAACACTTCAACAGAAAACTTTCCTGTAGAGGAGAGTTTTTTTTAGGCCGTGGTGCTTCAGGTTTCGGGAGGGCAATGAGGAGCATAGCAATGGAAAGACATCCCATGAGGAGACAAAGGCATAGACAAGCCTCTGATGAGACAACCAATGTTGTCAAATATCAGGGGATATATGCAGGTTGGAGATGAACAGAATGCAACCCAGAACAGAGCGGTTTTTCTGTTGTTGTTGGAACACCACTTTTGTCTTCTGGAGGCAGGTGATGCAGAGGGTTGTGTCTGGGAGCTGGATCTCCCTGATGAGACAACCAAGGGGGACATATGCAAGATGAACAGAATGCAACCCAGAACAGTCCTGCCTGATCTCCCAGACAGTCCTGCCTAACAGACAAAACCAACTCAGGGCTTATCCAGAGAGTCCAATGGCCAGAATGTCAGGATCCAGGGTAGGCTTTTTGAGAAGGGGGATAATAACAGCAGCCTTGAGTGCTGGGGGGACACTGCCAGATTGGAGGGAGTGATTAACAACCTGGCTGATCTGCAGGCTGAGAGCAGAGGTGCATGATTTGAGCAGGGCAGTTGGAATAGGATCCAAGGCACATGTTGAGGGTTTCATTTTTGATATTATATCCTCGATTTCTTTAGCCCTTAGTGGCTTCATGGAAGTAGGGGACACTGGCAGTGGTTCATGGGTGGGAGGTGACTGAGTAGTGGAGATGGAGGTAAGAGATCTCATTTTGTTGACCTTAGCTTTAAAAAAGTCCATGAAGCTGTTGCACTGATCCTCGGTGGCCTCAATGGGAGAATGGAAGATTAGAAGATGGTTTATTGTGGAAAACAAGTGCGTTGAGTTTCCAGGGTTTGTATTCATGAGGTTGGACTAAAACAACGACCTTGGAGTAGGCCCTTTGGTGCTCATGATAAGCCAGTTTGTGGACGGTGAGACCTGAGTTTCTGAGACATCACTCCAGCATACGCCCTGCAGATTAAATTTTTCTCAGCGGAGGAGTGAATCAGGGAACTGAGCAAGAGAAGGCAACCACCCAAGATTTGATAGGGGCATGAAGGTTATAGCCGCCGCTCAGGGATTAGTTGTAGAACTCCACAGTTTCATCCACAGTTTCCACAGCTAAATGAAACTCAGTTTCGATCCTCCTCTTGACTGCCTCATCCCCCTGTAGTTTCGATTGAAAAACGCTGGTGGACCCACAGGTGTGCCAAAGAAGAGCCGATAGCAGTCCGCTGTATGCTTGCTAACTGGGTAATTTACTCCAATGTGATTCATTAAATGTGCTCAGAATTTGCAGTTTGGGTCCTCCTCATTCTTTTTTGGTCTTTTTTAGATTCTGATAACTCACACAGGTTTGAGGGGGATGAGACTATGTCTGTGCTGGTCCATTCCCTCTCCATCTTTCATTTTTGAAACCCTTCATTTAACCAGGAGAGCCAATTGAGAACAAGTTCTCTTTTACAACGACGACCTGACGAATAACATAAAATAAGTGAAAATAGAACAGTGCTAAAAATATGTGACAATCCAAATGTGAATATTACAATGTACAAGGTTAAACAGCATAGACAGTGAACATTACAGAATGCATTTGCATGTATCAGTTAAAAAGTTCATGTCCTGCTCTCACATGAAAGGCTTGCACATCAGTGTCTGGAGCAGGAGGCATGCCATGGTTCTCCTCCTCATTGTCTCTTCCATTACAGTATGCTATTCATTGTATTTCTGGTCCTCTCCTGCCCCCTAGAGGCAGGGAGGGCAGTGGCAGGCTGACCGCCTCGCTCCCCATTTGCTCCAGAGCAGCATAATGAACCGAGCGCATGTCTCGATCTCCTTCTGCTCCTTTTATTTATCTACTGAGCGCCGTATCTGACACATCGGCCAATACCTGGACCTACTTCAATCGCTCTTGGTCACGCAGGGGGCTGACGCTGTATCAACCCCCCACCACCACCTCAGTGGTCCCTGACAGATGTATGTTTTGTGGGCCGTCGTGAGGAGGAGGCAGTGGCTCGTTCGACCATCCTCAGGGAGGCGATCTGGCCCACTCTGGCATTCGTCACGGCGCTCTAGCCTTTGTCACATGGCTCTGTCAGGCTGTCTGACAGCTCGGTGTCGGGAACTACATCACCCGCCTGCCGCCAGCTCACTCCCAGGGTGATGATCTCAGGTCGGGCGCCCGGGTGCCCCTCTTTCGCCTGGGAGAAAAGGGAGGAGAATGGCGGGAGAAAGAGAGAGAGAAGGAGAGAGAGAAAGAGAGAGAGCGAGACAGTGTGAAATTGAGAGAGGGAGAGTGAGAGAGAGAGGGAGAGAGAATGAGAGAGAGAGAGAGACAGAGAGCGAGTGAGACTGACAGAGAGAGAGAGAGCACTTTCTTCTGTATGAGAACAAAGATGTTGTTTCAGCATATAAATGATGACAGTGCTCGGAGGCATAAAAATACCACCGGAAACAGGCAGGATGTACTGACATCCTGCCCCCTCTCATCTTCCCCGCCCCCGTGTTATAATAGATAATTCTGCTCACCCTTTATAAGAGAGAGATAACTCTGCTCACCCTTTATAAGAGAGAGATAACTCTGCTCACCCGTTATAAGAGAGAGATAACTCTGCTCACCCGTTATAAGAGAGAGATATACTCACCCTTTATAAGAGAGATAACTCTGCTCACCCTTTATAAAGAGAGAGATAACTCTGCTCACCCTTTATAAGAGAGAGATAACTCTGCTCACCCTTTATAAAGAGAGAGAGATAACTCTGCTCACCCTTTATAAGAGAGAGATAACTCTGCTCACCCTTTATAAGAGAGAGATAACTCTGCTCACCCTTTATAAGAGAGAGATAACTCTGCTCACCCTTTATAAGAGAGAGATAACTCTGCTCACCCTTTATAAGAGAGAGATAACTCTGCTCACCCTTTATAAGAGAGAGATAACTCTGCTCACCCTTTATAAGAGAGAGAGTCCTCCGTTTGCTGGTTTTCAATTAATCAATTCAATTCAATTCAATTCAAGTTTGCTTTACTGGCATGACAAAGACAATATTTATATTGCCAAAGCATAGTAAATAATAATTTTTCACCACCTCTCTCAAGAAGCTGCAGTTCCTTTCTGATCCTCAAAGCATCGCTGTGGGCACTCTATTTTCAGTAATTAGTGGCAATTACTCCAAACGAACATGACAAATTATACAATGCCAATGCCAATGTTGGTGGAAGGGCGCAAGTCTACAAATTGACATTGACAAGAGGGGAGTTTCCTCTTATGGACAAGTTTTTACACATCTACGGCAACTCATGAAAGAGGAAACAGCAAATTATAGGACAATGATTAAATTCAGCACCAAAATATAAAATATTGTGCTCCCTTAACTGAATTTTAAACATCAAACCATCCCATCAACAATTTTGTTTTTTATATTTTTATTTTGCCTTTAGGCTGTCAAAAAACATTTTGTTTTTGCTTTCAGTTGTTTTTGTACATTTTTGCGGTTGAAAAATATGCGCCCACTCATTTCAACATATCAGTTTCTTTGCTCCAGGACGGGCATGATATGTCCTGCAGAAGTGTCGACAGATCAAGTACTTACAAATCAAGTATGATTATGTGTGGGTGTGTGCAGTGCCAACTGCTGACTAGTCTACTACACTGCAATATGCTCCTCATTTGTGGTAATCGAATGATCTCAAGCATTCAGAACTTCACTCCTCCATCGACCTCTTGTTGTTGGAGGACGGAATTGCAGGTTTCTGACAGAGGTGGTGAAAAATGCATGCCCTTATAAATACGGTATATATAAACTAACAGTGATAACTAACAATATACAATTTTCTATAGGATTTATGCTTCTAAATTATGGTTATGATAAGAAAAAAAGATATCCATATATACATGCATTCATACAGTCATGTGCACACATATGCAGTCATACAAATACACAGTCATGTACATGCAAATATGAGTATATGTTCATATACGCATACCGCATATCTCCATATCAAAATAAATCATTAGGTGAATTACTACAAAAATGAGATACAAATCAAAATAATAATAAAATGAATAAATAATACATCAGAGTTTTGGTTATTTGTCACTCACTGTCCCTGTTTTCTTTTACATTTTTCCTCCATTTACTTACTCCTCTCCTGCTCTCTTTCTGGAGTGGGTCTATGGCCTAAGTCCCAATCAGTTTCTTCTTCGTTTTGGGCATTTTGACATTACTCTACATATTTACACTATTCAAGGCAGAAGACATGACATTATTCAGGTTTAGCTTGAAATCAAAGTAAAGAACAATGCTAAAATGAAACAGGAGGGGTTGGCATAAAGTTTTTATCTCAATAAAGTTTAAACCTGACATGAGTATTTTTTTATTTTTATTGGGGAGCCTGGAACATGTGTTAGCACACGTAGCTTCCCATCCATAGCCTTTAGCGGTCCCTGCCAAATACGAACGTATCTCCTATTCTGTGGGAACTACATATCACATGTTATTTCCACATAAATATCACAACAGGAAAAAAAGAAGATGTTTCTCTCTTTGTTTGTCTTTGAGCCCCTGGTGGTAAGTCGTACCATTTTCCTCCAATACAGTGAGAGTGGGAGGAAAGGAGACAGAGAGCAGAGAGGTACTTTTTGGAGATTCACCAACATCCAGGGTAGAACTCTTCAGGGTTTTAAACGTTAAAAGGTATACAAAGTCAGAGTCAGTTTATTCAAACGTGTAAGGTTTGCAAATGTTTTTTGAAGGGCACAAGGCATTGATAGGGAGAGTGCTAAACAAAACCGTGCCCGCTTTATGAAAAGGTTGCGAGTTAGGAAAAAGTTGCAAAACGTAGCCTTCAAACGTTGAATTAAAAGTGATAATGGAAAACCTGTGTCTTCTCTTAGAAATGAGGAGCGGCAGTCAAGGTGAAGCAGCCATGCGGTGCCAGCTTAGTGCGTGGACGTGTGTGTGGTGGTTTTCAAAAAGCATGTCTGTGCTTCAGCGCTCTCGTCTGGACCTGTGTTAGTCAGCTGAGGCTGGAGGCTTTACTGATGGTCTAAAGAATGCTGCCGTGGTGGAGCCAAAACCTTAATGCCGTCAAGGCCGGTTCATAAAAGCCTGGGGTCACGATGCTGTTCTGCCGTGCTGAAGAGATGTCTCCTCTCTCCTGTCATTTGGAACAAGGTGCCGTCCCTGTGTCATCCTGCTATTTGTTGTCCACACAAAAGCAGTCTTGTACATATAAAGTTTGCTTTATTGGCAGACTCAGCTCTGACCACCGTGCATCTGAAGTTAATGAACCCTATTGTGCACAACATCCCTCTGTAAAGCAGCCGGACGAGATCTGACCCCAGTCCATTTGTTTGCTGCTAACAGGAGAGTTTTTTTCACTCTTGTTTGTAGAGCTGGATTGTGGGACCCCATGGGAATGTGTAGTTTATGTTTGCGTTGCACACCCTGTACGCATAATTTTCCAATTCGTTTTTTTTGTTGTCTGTTTGTTGCAATCTGAAGCTAACATGAACGGTCCTGCATGTCTCTTCCTTTCACTCTAAGCTGAATGCCATCTCAGGGACGATGTCGACCACTGTACTTACATCCATATTTGCACAGCATTCATTTGCACCATGTACATATTTTATATTTATATTTATAACTATTTTTAGATTTTGATTTTATATTGTGTGTTTTTGTATTGTGTGTGTGTTGTTTGTTGTTTGTATTCATTTTAAACTGCACTGTGGATGAGAGAGAAAACGCAATTTCAATCCCTGTATGTCATGTATATACAGTGATTGACAATAAAGCTGACTTTGACTTGACTTTGACTTATCTGCCCCATCTTCCCAGTGCAGAAACAGCAATAGGAGATAAACTTCTTAAAAGTTTTTCCAATAACACGATTCTAGAACAATCTGATACCCAGATCGCACTCCAACACAGGGACAGACAATAAGAAAATCATACTTGAATTTGTCCATTCAGAGCAATTCACACACAATCGTTCTAATTTCCTCACATATTTGTGCAGTAATATGCAAATTACTGTTTTGTGCTCCTATTTATATCCAGTTGGCAAATTGTTGAGTCACTGACCCCATCTACATTTTTTTAAAGGAAGAAATTACAGAAGTTTAAGGAGCATCATGGTGGGAATACTGGGCTACAGTGTTTACACACGTGGAATTAGCTACAGAATAACACAGTGGATTCTTGTGATGTGAGTGAGCATGTGAATATCCACTACAGAAGGTGACATCACCTCCTGGATCTTCAGCTAATGTGCAATTGGTTCCCTTGGCTGGTCTTTAGCTCAGCAGGCTAATCGTACCTCTTGTTGTTGTGCAGTAGGGCCGGTGAAAGGCATGTTTCAACATCCACAGCAGCCCAACCCCGTTACACTTCACAGGAATATGGGACTAGCTCAGTCATGACATATCTCATGAGTCTTTGAGAAGACCCTAACCCTAACCCTATGCATGTTCAATAATACAAGTATTGTTTTCAAAATGTGAGAAAGTTGTGGTGTATGTGTGTATTTTCTTTTTTCAGATGTGTAGAATTATCCTTTTCATGGAGTGATAATGTCTTGATACATTTGTAATTGATGTGACAAAAATGAAAATAAAGAGATGTGATATTTATTTATCATTTATTTTTCAGCAATAAATCCTTACAAGCCCATAAAAATGACTGCATGCAATTATTACAAGGCGTTTGAACACATATTAATGCCCATGTCCTCCGTAGGAATTGTGAGCAGTCGAAGAACTAATTTTAAACCAGTTGTGTTCTTTGTGGTCTCCCTAATAAGCTATGTTATTAGTCTACATGGAATGCTATGTGGAGGTTGTGCAATGTGTTGTTTTTATTGTACTTGCTTGTCATATACAGTATCTCATATGCATAGTGGACTGTGATGTATTCATGTATTTACAGCACTCTGTGATATGTTAATGCACCATCTTGTAGGTCAATGAGCTGAAAGAAATGCTCCCATCTATGTTACGTCTAATGGGCAGCTCTGGCGGCAAAGGAATGAAATGTCAATTTTGAGGAATGGCTCATTTCTCAGAATGGGGGGGACGGACTCTCACCTGGACTGTAGGGGCGGGAGACATGAGGAAAGGTCATTTAATAACCTTTGGTCAGGTTTTATTGATCTGCATGCATTTTTTTAACTGCATCACTAAAGCAGAATAATCTGCTACATTTATGTCCACCTTCAAACAAGTGTAGCAAATCCATGATGCAGTACATCAACTGAAATCCACAAAGAAACATCAGAGATTATATAAAAATATTTAATATTTTTCTTCCACAAAATCAGCCGACACACAGGTGCATTCGATAGCAGTCGCATGCCATAGTATCATATGTGCTTAATATGAATATTGTGGCCTCACTCCTCAGTAGCCCGACTCCGCCCACGTCACATCACTTCACAGCCAGCGATTGGACACGTGCTGATGATGTCACAGACAGAATTGGGACTGACTGTGCAAACACTCGAGCTGTGCATTTGATCCACGCTGTGGTTGAACCGCACATACGCAGCTTCTCTTCATAAAAACACAAATCTCCAGAGGAATAAACATACATTTGTATAGGATCATAAACAAACAGCCCTCATATACAAGCATATAAAACACAGTAATAAATTATGTACATAATTTGAAGCAGAAAAAACAAAGGAAGATCAACAGTAAACAAAGAGATTAAGAACAGATGCAACTGCAAGTGTTTTTCGTTTTTTTTAACATATCCTTGATATACATTATGAGTTGAGCTCCGTTCCAGCGTTCCGTTCAAAACACTCACGTCACTTTTCTTGCAAACATATCACGTACGGCACTTTAAAAAAAAGGAAAAAGAAAAAACAAGACAATTTGGATGCAATACAACACGCAGTATACCTGTCAAATATGTGCTCCAATAATACACATTTATTATACATACAGTCCAGTACACACATTAAGATTTAAAAATATCCCTTCAAGAAGAATACAAAACAAAAAGGAGCAGGATAAAAAGTCCTTGATAATGTGGGGGTTTTTTCAGCGGGGGGGTCGGAGGGGTTGAGAGGGTCGAATTTGAATAAACATTCTGGGACTACACTATTTCTGAAGGTAAACAGATGTTTTCAGGAAGCCCTAGGGATCTCCAACAGACAGTTTTGTGACCTTGCGCATGGACAGGTGACACAGGGAATCAGCGAGGGCGACGTCCAGGAAAACAGCGGAAGTTTTAAAAGAGAGCTCAAATGTGTAAATCCAGTCTGAGAGAGAGAGTCCATTTTTAATAAAGGAATTGCTATGGTCACCATGGCCTTGTTCTTTTTGTTTGTAGGCTTGATAAAAAACGGCACATGAGCTGGAACAAAGCAATGGGTCAAACTCCACTTCCTGCAAGATAACGTTGGTCCCTTTTTTCTCTTTAACACAAGTAAACAAACAGAAAATAAAACTAAAAAAAAATGTTTTTTACAATGTTAATTACATTTACAATGAGTGTGTACATCGTTTAAAAAAACACACATCTGAGGGAGGACAGAAAGTAAGACAGGACTGAGCTGACCAGACCAGGAGGGGCGAGAGGGGGACGGACGGACGGACGGACGCCAGACTACCCGGGATTGTTTTTCTTTCGTTTATTCGGGCTGGAGCCAGGATCCAGTTTCAGCTCTTGATACTGCACCTGTTAAAACACAAAGACCCCAGAGGGGCCCCCTGGTCAGGTGAGGGAGCAGAGGATGCTGGGACGGCATGGGAATCATCCATCTCTCCCTCCAGCTGTTTTTCAGGAAGTGCAGCTGTGAGGGGTTTAGACAAACAAACAGCGCGCGGGCCGGGCGCATGAGAAACACTGGAGGAGCCTCGGGCATATCGAACCGCACATAGAGGAATCAGAGCCGGAGCTAACCCTTCACACACCAGACCTTCCTCGGCTGGACACAACCAGGCTCCCAGTGAACAAAAAGCTCCCAGCATGCTCGCTGGTGGCCATGCGTCATTTATATCAGTGGGATAACATATGTTTTGCACGATGGCAACAGGGACGCTCCAATGTTGGCGACCAGCACTGGCCCGACAAAAACCATTACCATTTGCCCTTACTGTGGCGCTCTTTGGCAAGTGACAAATTGATGGGTTCTACTAAGGTAACCATAAATGTACCAGAAGCATTCTCGTTGACAGGACTTGTGGGCTCATGGGGGATCGTGACAGTGTCACGATTGCTCGATTCCAGGAGGACCAGCTGCAGAGAGCTTGTGAGGGCCCTTCTCAAGGCTGTCCTAGAGACAGTGTCTTGGACCAGGGGCCGGAACACTGGGCCAGATGTTCCTGGTTTTTGCTCCCTCTGAGCTTGATGGCAGAGTTTGATTAATTATCGAGAGTCTGAGTTTGAATATTCAGAGTGGTAATGGTGAAACATTGAGTACCTTCAGCACATGGTCACCAGTGTTCATTAAGCCTAATAATAACACAGTTCTGCAGTTAGGGCTTCGGATTGAGCCAAAGAAAAAACAGCCACTCCAGGACCACAGTTGCCTACCCCATACCTTTTGAGTGATTAGAAAACTCTTAGTCCAGGAAGTGTTGGTCAGAAGATGATATTGCTGCCAGAGGGCAGGGCCACCACTACACTGTCTGGAAAACCCCTACCAGCCGCCGAGCATCATATGTCAACTGGTACATTTCCTGAAAGAAATGTGGTTTGTGTTTTGCTAACCGAGCACAAATATCTCTAAATACTACGCTGGGGGAGGAAGCGGAAGAGGTGGGCATCCATTTTCTGTTTAGTTTTTTTTTTCTGGTGCCTCTTTATTTAGAATGTTTTTTTTTCCTTTTCCATCCATCCTCACAATTTCCAGAGGGATGCGTTTTTCTCATTTGGTGAAACTGAAAACACATGATCGAGAACCACTCAGACATACACGAAAGCAAAGAGCCGGAGCTTAACTCATAAAAAATGGCCTTTCTAGCAAACGCGCTTCATTGCACCTTGCACACGCCACCGTCCTGCTTGCACTGGGTTCTTACTCAAACTGGAAGTGAGCTAAATCTCTTCATGGATCTCAGTTCAGTTTCAGCACCCATTATGCTTGTGCAGGAGGTTCCTTGCAACAAACGTCTTCATTTTCAGCTGGCCGTACTGGACATCGATCAATATATGAGTAGACAAAAGAGAAGTCGGTGAAAATATTCCCAAATACATTTTTGTACAGAAAAAGTACAGCGCCGCCGTGTAAGGCGATGAGTGCGACTCAAAAGGTACGCGAGAGCAATCAGGACCGCGGGCGATGACATTGTTTTCATTTCTGCGCAGGTTTTTATAGTTCTGCCAAGCCAAACAGACATTGGAGCAGGGATACAGTGGAAATTTTATATAGGCCCATCTGTGCACACAAACCCAACCCGCAGATGGACTGGCTTTTATTATGTGAATTAAAAGGACAATAGCAGACCATGAATAATTACACTGCAGGGTCACAATTTAGTCCCCCTCCCCCCACCACAAGAACTCCATTTCCAATTCCAGGTCTGATTTTTATTTATTTATTTTTTGGGTGGGGGTGAAGATACAATACAGGCCTCCCTGACCAGACAGTAAGTACATCTGCAGGAACATTTACGCACAATGAAATGTCACAATTCAGTGTGCTAATATTAGGCAGCGGGTCGGATCGAGGTAAAGATTCATTGATTGTCAATCTCCCTACACTGTGTCATGCTGGGCAGGGGATCAAACAGTGTCATTCTAATTTAGTAAAAAAATATTTGACCGTTCCTTTCATGTTAATAGGCTTATAGCTTCCAAACATACAAATAACGTTTTTATTCTTAATTCATTACTTTGGCTGGTTGCCTCGTTCGGCTACTGTCACTGACAACCGATGAAGGCATTTTTGTGAGAGAAAATGTTATTGGTTACCGTATCAGATCTGATTGGCTACACCTACAACGTTCATTCCCAAAGTCACCACTACAAACGAGGAATTTGAGTTCTTAGTTGATTTACATGGTTAGACAAAAATAAGGTAAAATAAAAATAACATACTAAGATGGAACTGTAATAGGCAATGGACTCAAAAGGTGTGGGGTGGGGGTCAGTTTGAAGGGGCATTAGTGAAGAAAAGAAAAGATGAAAAAGATTGGTAAATATGTATATACCATGCTGTTTCTACAGTTCTACTCTCCTCTCTACTCTCAGTTCTACTTTCCCAGGAACGGGAGAATCTGTCATCTGCAGCTGATAGTGAGAGAAAAGGCATGTTGTGGATGAATCCCCAAAAATGCTTTTTCATTGCTCTTACAGGCAGCTTTTTGGTTAGGCTCTGGAAAGAAGACAAACTATTTGAACATTTTTCTTGAATAGGGACTCACTGAGTGCAAACCGTGGTCAGTGATCTGCCAGTGCACCCAGGCACTACACTCACTGTCAGCCTCTCACTCCGATGTGGTAGAACTCCCAACTTCCTGGGACCAATGGTCAGTTACTCCTTCTGACAAATCCCACAGTATAGTGCAATGATAAACCCAACGAAGCCAATCAAATCCATCTTTGAAATTCTCCTGGAACCAATCAGATTGCTGGTTCTGCCTGGTGGCTAATCCCAGGTGGAACAGGCTACAGAATTTCAGCACCAGCATGACCTCCATGCATGTAGGATGCAATACAACCAAGCAGGTGTGGGCTTGGTTAGTACTGAAGCTAAGCAGGTCTGAGCTTAACTCATGCTACTAAACCTGGCTTTCTGGTTGAATTTTTTAAACTTAATTTAAAACCTAATTTGCCAGCAGCTGGTACCTAGCCTTATCATGTCAAACGGGTGAAGCTAAGTGGGTGTGTGCTTGGTTAGTACTGAAACTAAGCGGGTGTGTGCTTGGTTAGTATTGTAGCTAAGTGGGTGTGGGCTTGGTAAGCACTTGGGTGGGAGACCCCCTGGTGTGCCAGTAGGGGGCACTCTACAAAATAAAACCAATGTCCCAGTACAATAATAGGGGCACTGTCCTGTACAAGGTGCTATTCTTCAGATGAGATGTTAAACCGAGGTTCTGACTCTGACTGCGGTCATTAAATTATGCTTTTTGAAAGTCAAGGGCTGTTGACTATTTGACGCTCCGATGTCCTCATAAAATTCCCACAAAAACTGCCTCTCTACATCTGGCCCCAAAATCTGATTAGCAAAACAATCCCATTCATCCCGTACCCACGTTGATAACTCTGGCAGCCACTGTAAATGAGAATTGTGTTCTCAGTTGACCTACTTGGTAAAATAATGTGTATGACCTTCTTCTTTAATGTTCTAACCCGCAACTTCGGCAGCTTTCCAAGGCCCATTCCATTCTCACCCTTTCTACAATTTCACAATATCCTGTTTGGATTTCACCCCCACGACCTTTATTTACACCACTGGTTATTAGCCACTCATGTTCCATAAAACCCCTCTCATTAGCATTCAGCAAAACATATTCGGATGCGTTTACTGCCCCCTGAAACGCAATTCAATCCTGTCAGACCCGTTGACTTGTCAACATATTTGAACATTTTCACAAAGGTCAGTTTTGCATAATCATGTGCATTTTCAACGGAAGGTGAAAAACAGGCAGTGAACAGAATTCATTTAGTGAAGCCAGTGAACGGAGTTTATTTAGAAAGCCAGCATCTATTTTCGTTTGTTTTTAGAACTCGTGGTATTGACAGGTTCCGTCTCGGGCTGCTCTCCTCTCCCCAGTGTCCTGCATTTTCCTCCAATCGATCCTTTCGATTTGAGTAACAGGGCATGACATGAGAATCCTGCAGCTTACGCGGGGCCACAGGAAGGCAGTGACTGAATCAAAGGCTGGACACAGAGAGGAAGGACTGAGATTAGCCTCAGTGCTGTATTCATACACACCGCGGTGGCAGTGTGGTATAATGGTTAGGGAACTGGGCTTGTAGCACAACGGTTACAAGGTTCAATCCCCAGGTGGGGCACTGCCATTGTACCCTTGAGCAAGACACTAGACCTGAATTGCTTCCGTAAGTATCCAGTTGTATAAATGGATTGTATGTGAACTGTGTAAGTCGCTCTGGATAAGAGCGTGTGATACATGCCTGTAGCGTAGTGTAATGCAGGAGACCGACTTCAAAACCTAAACCGGGGGTGCACAGCTCCAGGCCTGAAGGGGCATGGTGCATGCTGGTTTTTGTTCCAACCAATTACACTGGCTGAATTATTTTCTAAACAGCTGTATATGCCAATATACAATGTCCCCTCCTATATCAGACCACAGCAAAACGTTTTTACCTAGGATGCGTGTGCAGACTGCAGCTGTAACTCCTGAATTTATCAAAATACATGATTGGGGCCAATTAAATCATTAAGAGCCGAAGTTGGCATGAAATGCCGAAACGGATCGGCCCTCGTTGTGCACCCCTGACCTAAAACAGTAGGTGTGGAGAATGATGCCGATTAGAAGAGCAGGACGGTCCAAACAGAATAAACATTTGCAGGAAATGTCACAAAAACATTGCAGTTCTTGCTTTTTCCCTACACACTGTACGTAAACACGTTAGTTCATTTTCAATTTGACACATTTACAACTGCACTTGACAAGCATGTATACACTATGAATAACCTTGGTTACACAGCAAAATGGATTTCCTTTTATTCATGGGAGTACCGTAGGTGATATATCTAAGAAATCTGAAATCTGATGGTCTGTCTCTCATTCGTCAGAATGTTGTCTGTTTGAGATAACAAAGTGTGTGTTGAAGCTTATGAGTGTTTCGAGCTTCACTTTCATTTATCTGTCTCTCTTTCATAGCATAACTTAGAAAAGGCAAAATGATCAGAATGACCAGTTACGGGTGTTTTAGGCAGAAGCGGGACAGCAGCGAGACAGAGTGAGAGGTTGTGGGAGTCGACGTGTTAATGGCTCTAAAACGTCTCCTGATGATCTGTGAAGAGGACCTGGCTCTCTCGCTCCCCTGGCGGGAGCGCAGGGTGGCGCGGGGGGCAGGGCAGGCCACCGCGCTCCTTGAAATAGCGCGTCGTTTGTCTTCTGCCGAGCTCACCCAGGGCTACACCGCTCAAAGGACACAGGACACCGAATCCATTCCTCAAAAGAAGCCCCTTTGTTTCAGAGTTTTGCCTGCAACAGGCCTCGTTACACTTAAACATCGACCCAGAAAAAAGAGGGCAGAGGTGAAGGGGGATGTTCTGCCTCGTCCCCGCGCGCGCTCCCCTCGCCGCGCCGGCACTGGCGACCCGCCATGTCCGTCACAAGAAGCTGCCTCGGGACCTGCTACCAATTATCTGTGAGAAGCAGGTTGAGCTTTCCCGGCCCAGACCGGCACTCTCATTAGGGCCCAAAGCCTTCCCACCTGCCGGCGCCGTGGCTCACAGTGCACCAGGTATGTCTACCCCAGAGGACGGGGCACCCTGTGATCGTCTGAGTGAAGGACATGCCAGCACAATGAGCGAGAGAGAGAGAGAGAGAGAGAGAGAGAGAGAGAGAGAGAGAGAGAGAGAGAGAGAGAGAGAGAGAGAGAGAGAGAGAGAGAGAGAGAGAGAGAGAGAGAGAGAGAGAGAGAGAGAGAGAGAGAGAGAGAGAGAGAGAGAGAGAGAGAGAGAGAGACACGCCGGGGGGGCAGGGATTACGGCCCTGTAAAGATCAAAGCCCTGCCGCCAACTGCTGATCAAAGGCGCACAGGGCCAGGCTTATGTGGCATTGTCCCTGAATCACACGCCTAATACAACACACACACACACACACACACAACACAGCCTGCGCATTACGACCGGAGGCTGAAGGGAAGCGGAAGGTCACGGCCAGTTCCCTCCACGGGAGGAAATAGACTGCGCACGCTGGACCTGAGCTGTTACAGGCTCTTATCCGCCTCGTCACAGACGTTCTTCGCAGCCATCCGGGTTTAACAGAGCAGGCTGGGGAGGTGCGCGTCTGGGTAGCGCGCGCGCTTTATTAAACGTCGGCGAGGGCCTTCCCCGTGGTCCAGTGGTTACAACGTTCGACGCTGGCCACGGGAGTGTCACCAATTGGCTGTCCGCCCCAGGGAGGGGGGAGGGAAGCTGACAGGATGTTCGTTGCGCACAGGAGTGGCTCTGGGGTGCCGGAGTTACGGTCGACGGCTTGGCGGGTGCTGTCTCGGAAGAGACAATGCTTCGCCTTTGACACCGCCGGTCACAGGGCTATGGCAGCGAACTCATAGTACGAGGGGGGGATTGACATGAAAATAGTGGGTGTAATTGGCTACTAAATTGGGAGAAAAATGGGAGAAAAATCTGAAACAAAATGTCCTTATTAAATGTCGGTGCACCTACCACTTGCACGTCTGAGGGAACCCTGGAGAGGAAGTCCAGCAGCTCGTTGTTATCGATGGTGTACGGGTCGCGCAGTTTCTTTGTGAATTTATGCACACCTGAAGGGGAAAGAACATACAGATATAATCAGGAGACGGTGGGGCAGATTGCAACGCAAAGGCTGTAGGTTCGATTCCCAGGTGGGGCACTACCTGCTGTACCCTTGATCAAGGCACTTTGCCTGAATTGCCTCAGTAAATATCCAGCTGTAGAAATGGATTGTGAGTAAAGAAAATTGTCACTCTGGATAAGGGTGTGGATAATGTATATGTATCAGGAGATAAAGAGCTCGCAACCTGCACCACCGCACTGTAAAACTAAAGCATAATTTCAAATGTACATTCCTGATAAAAATGTACACTTAAGATTTATTTTATGAAGCAAAACACCCTGGAATTGAATTAAATACTAAGGGACTTTACATTTTCTGTAAACCGGGGCTCTAGGGGATGCTCACATTGTAGCGACTCTGTTGCTCTACTTAACCTGTCATTTTACGACGGTCTGGGTTTGGGGTTAGGTTTCGGATTGGGTTTGTGGTCAGGGGTGTAGTCCGAGATGCTCAGAAGCGTTCCTGTCATTAACCATGGCTTTGCCGAGGGACGTGGTATACTGATATACATCGCAGTGCTCACCCCAGGCTAACACGATGTATCTGAGGGGGATGAAGTATATGGCCAGGGTGCCCACAGACAGCGCCGCGATGGCCAGCCAGCTCAGGAACGGCACGGTCCAGTTGAACGTACTGCACAGGGGAAGAGACAGAGGAGACCTGAGTTTGCTGCGGAAGCTCGAGGAACATGAGTGAACATCCGCTAACAATGGTGACACTGTGAATAGGAGTCAATTTTAGGGTGGGGAGTCAAGCCGCAGTTCAAAACCAGCCACTTACATGTGCCTGCCCCAGATATCTATTTCTGCACAAACGAAAAGTGTAACATCCAGTTAGGCCACATGTCATCTGTCTTTAACCTAAGGACTACGTCTCCAATCTGTTTCTAAGGCTTTCTTGACATGTTGTATACCGTCAAACTCACGGTTAGCCAGGGAAGCTGCATCTAAATCATTAACCTTGTGAACTGGAGTCAGTGAGGCACTGCAAAAAATAACCTTGGGGATAAATCCCCATGAATTCAGCACATGTGAATGACATCAAATGTCTTTTTTTGGACATTTCACACGTGATACACGTGCACACCACACATTTCCACACGCATTTTCCGTATTTTCACGTGTATATCATGTGATCACGTTTTCACATTTATGTCACGCGTGTGATCACATCTATGCATGTGTTTTTTGTGGACATTTCAATGCAATTTGTTTGGTGGGGGTAGAGTATTCCTGGCAGTGCACTGGTGTGTTGCTATATCAGGGAGTGGGGGGCGAGAGATGTCGTCACTCACTTTTTAATTCTCTCTCCATACGAGGCCACTTCGTCGAGAGCATTCTGCACACTGATGCACACGTCCTGGATGGCATACAGCTTGTTCATGAAGCCCTTTCTCTCCGAGTCCTGCGAGGTCAGACAACAGGAGTCCAAAACACCCTCAAACGTTTGCTACGCTTGATAAACGACAGAGGTTACCACGGGCGTGGGGTTAAAACGTCACGCCACACACACCTCAGTTTGGAAGTGGATATACAGAAAGACTGCTTTTAGGTCTTTACAGTGGCGTTGACCAGAACAGAAATAACCTCCTCTGCTGCTCAAACTTTCGACTGAGAACTATTCCCCTCCCTCCATTCCGTTTTCCTGTCAATTTTTTTTTTATCCCAATACTGCCAAAAAACCCCACATACCCCCTGTGCCCTGACACTGCGCAAAACAAACAGATGTAATTAGACAGTGTCCCAGGGATATTTTTCCCTTTTTTCTTTCATGGGCCCATCTGTTTCATATAACTGATTAAAAGAAAACTATGCGTCCGTACGTTCTGTCGTGCCGGGCTCAGAGGAGAGAGTGTTTGTGGAACGGTCGACCGAGGGAGGAGGAAGAACGAGAGGGGGAAAGTAGAGGTGAAGGGCAGGGGTCAAGGGGTCAGAGGTCACCAGAATGTAAACTATTGCCACATGTCCCACCAAAAATATGGGCCTGAGTTTTATTTCCTGCATTGTAAAATCAGTCTCAAAGACCGGGGGGGGGGCAAGCTTGCTTTTACCTCTCCCCTTCTCAAACGTGTGAAAGCACACCTCAGTCAAGTCACTGAGCTCTAATAGGACCCAGGCTGAACTGATCCTGGATGCTGAAATGCTGCCCATGCAGGTGAAGAGCCCTGATTGGTTCACAGATCTCACTGGAAAAGAGACGTCCTTTGAGGCAGCGTAATGCTAGCAAGGGCCTTTTCCCAGAATTTAATTTGCTTAAATGTTAGCTTTGGTTGGTAGTCCTAAATCAATTTCATTCCTCTGTGAAAATTATGAACAAAAATGTTTAACTAAGGTATCATTTCAACTCTCCCACCTCCGCTGAAACCTCCTTTGATTGGTCATCAACAGACACGTTTCTCCAGCGCATACAGTGGGCTAATTCACAAGCGACAGACAAATCGGCCAAGAAAATCACAAATTGCAGTCCAGTCCAGCTCGCACATTGAGTCTGATCTGAGCTATAGTCAATTCAACGCAGTTTCACTTTATTATTTATATAAACACACAGACACAATCATTCGTCTATTGGATGGGATAATAAACAGGTCCTGATTCACTGTGCTCATTGATGATCCCATGGCACTTATCGCAAAGAGCAGGGAGTTCCCGGTGTCCTGGTTCAATCTGGCCACGTAATCATGCCCCAATATGTTTGCCTCAATATTCCCCCCCCCTCTCCACCTCAGCTGATGTGGGGTGAGTGTTCTGGCACAAAATGGCTGCCGTACATCACCCAGGTGGGTGCTACACATTGGTGGTGGTCGAAGTGAGCTTCCTTCCTTCACTGTCAAGCGCTTTTAGAGTGTGAAAGGCACTATATAAATGTAATATTCATCGTTTGCATGGAGAGCACTATATAAGAACTTGTATTGTATTGTATTATTATTATTCCTGCTCATCACGCCTACTGGCACCGAATCAGGTGAGGCGAGTCCAGGCAGAACACCGTAGCCACTTCACGGTGCAAAGCTGTTTGCACATCTCCACGGAGGCGGCGAGACAGTCGCGGCAGCTAGCTAATCCTCCGAGCCCAGTGCATAATGAGAACGTTCTGGTGAAGAATGCGGCTGCCTGGGATTATGTGTTTATTGGTTCCCGTCGGATCACAGCGGGGGAGTTTCTCCTGCGTCCATGCTTCCATCCACGCCAACATCTGCCGTTAATCGCCTGCTCGACCGTCCCATTTCTCAGGTACATTTCCTGCTAATGCATTTGCAGTTCTGTGCTGTGATGAGAATACCGGGCCCGGCATGCTTGGCCCAATCGCACGTGTGGTTTCCAAAGGAGCGTCTTCATTATCAAATTCCTCGCCTGTTAATTAAGCTCCGCTTTTTTCTGCGCACAACAGGAGAGGAGCTGGATCTCAAAATCGAGTTAAAAGCAATTCACAGAATAAACAAACGCATGTACCTTTTCTTTTATCCTGCAACGGGGGAATTTGTGAGCGGGGGAATAAATCTGTAAGGCCTCAGCAGGGGGCTCCTGGAAATGTGATTCATTTGCACTTCTGTTTAATTTAAATTCAATTGTTCACACAAAAACGATGCAGGAAATGAAAAAATAATTTCAAAATGAAACGAGTTAAAAGATTAATTCCACAATTCACAGAATAAACAAACTGCATTTGTAACTATTTAACGCCATGCTAAAGTCTGGCAGCAACGCCAAGGAGCTGAAATATCATATCAGAAAAAGTCACTTTGGAGTAAGTGTGTGTTAAATTGATGAAATTGAGATAAATATCAAATGCCCTTTACTGAAAAAATCTAAATAAAACCTAGTCCTCTTTTTTTTATGAATTAAAGATGTATGCTATGGCACATGAGGATACGGAACACAAACATACTACCTGTCAAATCCACACAGCCTAGTCAAGATCCTCATGTGCAACCAAGCAACATTAAACACACTCTGCTGTATGGTTCACAATGCTGGCAGATTACAAAGACTGAATTGAGCCAACCTGCTGTATCAATTCTGCAATGGATGCCTCTCCAACTGTAGTCCTCAACCAGGGCCCTGAAGAGTCACAGTGTCTGCTGGTCTTCTTTATAACTCAGCACTTCATTGATCAATTAAAGTGGTTGACTACATAATGATCTCACCTCACCTGTTTTTACAGTGAAAACAAAAACCAAAAGACCCTGAAGCACCACTGCTCTAGAAAGCGTGCCACTGCTCTAGAGTCCCAACAACAAACTGACTGCAGTGACTGTCTGCCAGTGTGCTCATGCTCGGGGGGATTCTCTTCACTAGACAGGGCTCAACTGGAGGGGCACTGCATCACTAATGCAGGACAACATGCAAAAAAGCTGGCAAGAGTAAACCGGAGGTAGGTCCCAAAAACATGGAGTCCCCCCAAAAAATCTTCCATTGTAACGAATGAGCTCAACGCAGAGACGAATGCCACAGTATCCGTGGCGGAGAACGGCACTCAGAAGCACTTAGAACGCAGAGACGTTGACCTAAGTATCACACAGACGAAGAGCTGCGCGAAGACGAGAAAGGGGTCAAACGTGTAGCCCGTCAGGAAGCCTTCTTTCCCAGGGTCAGATGTGGAGCCAGAGTTTTCACATGCACTTCCCAAACAAAGGGAAAAGCCAAACTGCGGGGTAGCTGCCCCGAATGCGCTCTGTTTACCCTGCCGTTAACCGCACTCCTAAAGTTCACAGACGTCCCTGACCACATTAAGAGGCGGTTTCAAAGACAACCCATCCATGGGGGGAGAAAAAATAATCCAGCATTCTGCTTTAGGAAACAGTCACAGCCTCCGGCCAGCTGTAGTTATCGTGGCCCCTCACCAGTGCCGCATAAACGCGGCAGGCTTTTTTTCCCCGTTTTGTTTTGAAGCCGAGTTTAAATAAATGATTTAGTTAGCGAGGAATCTGCGGGCGAATATGTGGAATACATATTTTCGCTTCTTCCTTCCTTTTCGAAAACCTCATGCGTATCTGTTTATCTGCTGGGGAGGGTGTGCTGTGCTCATTACGCTGTTGTTCTCCAGCACAGGGCTTTATTGAAGCAGGCTGGGGCTCAGAGTTTAGCCAAAGATTTGGGATTCCGGGCCTTGACGCGGCGCAGGTGAGGAGGGTGAAGGTGGGCGGAAAAGTTTCGGATGCTTCATCCTCGAAACGGCCTTCGCCGGCCAGAGCCACCCACCCCGAGCGCACGCTGGTCCGAGGATAAATGTTCCGCATTAACGGACGAAAATAGTCTAGCGGCTCTATTTCCAGTTTGACTCGCCCTCCCCTCTCCCCTCAGCAGGCCTCCTGAAAACAACCTCGGCGAGCCCCCTGTCCTCTCCTAACGGGCCCGCGGGGTCCCGCGCAGCACCCGGCCCCACAATCGCTCTCGGCTCCCAGCGCACAGGCACTTCATCAGCCGCAAGGTCACGCGAATCCCCCCACCCGGCCCTGCCAGCCGTCCTCTCCCACTGTGACCTCATCACTGCGAGACGCCGCGGCTTCCCCTCGCTCCCCTTCGCTCGCCGTCCTCGGCTCCCCCGGAGCCTGCTCTGATAAATGGGGCCCAATTATTTTCATCCTTCGCTGTCCCGGATTCCCGGCCACGCTCTCCATCTCCCAAAAACAAGGCCGTCAAAACAAGCCCGGTTTGTTAGCTCTACTTTGTTACGAGTGTCAAAAGGACGACAGCAGACACACGGTGAGTTTGACTAACTGGTGTGTGGACACTAGTGGAGTAACGACGCGCCTGACTGTCAGCCATGTCAAAATAGACACTGCCCAAAGGTCATGACTTTAACAACAAATGACGACGCAATTTAAATCTACGAGTTCATAAAACGAGAGCACTAACATAATATCACAATTTTTCTTTCACAAAGTGCTGCTTCTACCATCCCGGGTAAGTTAAAAAAAGATGTCCTGATCCCGATCCTGATACAGCCATCACAGAATAGTGACGAAAATGAAACCAGAACCATGGAAAATGAAGCGTTAAGGGTTTCCATTGTGAGGAGTGAATTGTTCCCTGGGTGGACCACGCTCAAAATACATCATTATCGTGCATGTATGGCTCTGTGACCGAAACACTTCAATCAGAGAAGAATAGACCGTTCTCATAGAGTTACCGCCAACATTTCAACACTTGTGTGCAGATGCTGACAACAGACAGCTAAAAAAAAGAAGAAGAAAAAAAGAAAAAAAGGAAAAAAACAGGGAAGCGGTCCAACCGAGGTCCAAAAGATTCAATGAACCCTGATGACTTCTGAGTCAAAACCAAAAGTGAAAAAAGGAACTCATTTAGATGAGGTTGAAGAATCTGAGTGAAACCGCAGAACTAAGCAGGACCACAGAGAGGCCCATTGTTCTGCCCGGCCCGTGGCCGTGGACTCACCGGCAAAGCATTCCGCCAGAGAATGCGCAGAACGCAAAATTGAAAAAAAGCCCTACCAGACTTCCCGATGCTGTCTCACGGCCGGTGACGTTCCGTCTCCTGAAAGTCACTGTCTGTTCCGGACCGAAACCGACGGGGGGATGGGCTGTGTGACAGGCCCCAGACATAAAAGGGGTTGTTGAGGGCACACGGGGCGTCGGCTGTTCTCTTGGTCACAGGGTCCTGCATAAATCACAGGGGGGCTCTTCTCGCTGACGGCCTAGTCACAGCCACTGCTGGAGGCAGCTACCACGTGACAGCACTATGACCGCGATACAACCGTGCTATGACCGTGCTACAACCGCGCGACCATGCTGTGCTGTGGGGGCATCCAGTCCAAATTTCAAGGAGTCCTCCTCCATGTTCCTGTCAACGGGAAGACCAGCATGCTCTGATGGGATGGGCTCTGGGACGTTTTGGACCAGAATAAATTAATATTTCATATTTCATATTCATGTTTTTTTCTTTTTCTTAAAGACATGGGAGTGTTCTGACAAAGCCAGTGAAAATGAGCTTTAAGGATGGCGGTTCCATTCCTGCATGAGCTGTGTTCTGTGTTAAGGTTAATGTAGTACGACTTACTTTGCCACTTCATGTTTCAGTTAAATGGAGGCATGGCGTCCGCTTTGAGCATCAAAATACGTTATGCAGCAGAATAATAGAATGTTACTGTGCCATTCACCTTACAGTAATTAAACCCTTAATCCCAAATCTTCTGTTCTGACCCTTACAAGCAAGTCACACCAGAAGAGTATGCCTTCAAGTCATGAGACTTAAAAAATTTTTAAAACTTAAAAGAAATTGTACAAAATATTTATATAAGCAAGCCAACTTTTCACAAGCTGGCACAGCTTTTCATGTGTTTCTATTGTTTTTGTTCTATCCTGTTAGCTAAACGGGTTTAAAAAGCAGATCTTAACAATTTTCTTTTAAGATCTGCATTTTAAACTTGTTTCGCTAAAACGGAAGGCAAATAAGGGCAAAACATGTTTTCAATGCTTTTATGCTTTAGGCACAAGAAAGAAAAGACTTACTTAAAAAAAAAAAAGCATTCTTGTTGCCTCAGGCCATTTGATAGCCTGAGTTCAATTTCAGTTCATAATGTCTTTGAAGTATTAAAATAATCCCAGGACACTCTTTTAGTCCAATTACACACTAAAATGTTGCCATGGGTGATACAGGTGTAAATCTTCATAAATAGTTTATTGTAATCTGTCACTCATGCAGGCTTGCGTCTCTGCGTGCTTTCTGCAAATAAACCCAACTGCCATTTGGGATTTAAATGCAGGAATCTGCCATCTGAGGGTGAAGCAATTCCCCCCCTCTCCTTTGACCCTGATGGGGGAGGTGGTGGTGGAGGTTATGAAATAAGAGACCGCTGATGGAGAGAATGCCAAGCCCAGGCGTTGCAGAGATGCCACCCCCATCCTGCCACCTCGGGCACCGGCACAACGATGGCACCTGCTGCCGTGGCACACCACCGGCCCGCCGGTAAAGGCCAGGCGCTATTGGCCCGCTACAGCCATCGCATCGGCCTATCACAGTCACCAGCAACAATTCCACATGCTAACGGGACCAGCATTAGCTGTGTTTTCACAGAAATCATCTCTCTTTTGCACCCAAACACGGCAGGTTCAATCCGTCTGACAACCCACGTCGCTTAGTGTTCCTAACACACCAAACACAACAACAACACACACCTTGTTGGCACAATACGATGACTTTTGATTACTGTTGATTTAAAATCTGTTTGAGATGCTGTTAACTGGATCTGATTCCCCTACGCTGAGATGTGAGAAAACCTGTAGTGTTTGGTAAACACTCTCCTGGAGGAGCGGAAAGTCTAAGTGAGAAGCCTGCCAAAAGTGGTGAGAAGCGTCTTCCACGTGTTCCTCCACCACCTCAATTCCTTCAGACAAAGGGAGCGAGGGAATAAACGAAGACAGGCTCCCACACCTTACGCAGGTGAGGAAGGTCTGACTTGAGTGGAATCAAGGGCACGGGAGAGCACTTGCGGAGCACACAAGCACAGTCTGCAGTACCCTGCTAGATCGCGCTCTGGATCAAAATGGCCCCCACGAAGGGAAAAAACACATCGCAGTTTCCGTCTCACTCTGAAGTGGTTCTCGACCGCAAGACGCATACGTTTCACAAACTTAACACAGCTGCGTACAGCTCGCGAGTCGAGTCACTGAGAGCTGCACAATTGCCCCTTGTGTCTGTGTCTCATCAAGAGATGTTTGTCCCAGAGCAGAGGACGTAACGCTGCACTGCTCAGTGATGTGGGATTCTAACCAGAGACAGGAGCCATCTCCTTCCTCTCTGGATCCCCGATGCAGAGCACTCATTGGGCATTGAGGTCCGGTGGCCGTATGCTAAATCCCAGCCGCTTGAACTGCACACGATGCCCCTTCGGTTCCTCTTTGCTCACGTTCACAAGCCCCGATTTGGTTAAGCCAGCGCTCTATGTATAGCGATGTTCTTTCTGACCAAAATGCAGCTCGCTGCCAGTTAGTCATTTGTGGTTGCGAGATGGGTCATGTCCTAGCACAGGCTGCCGATTTAGCCTTACCCCATAGGACATTCTCTCTGGAGGATTTGTAAATTCAGGGGTCTCATTTTGCGGGGGGGGGCGTCGTTAAATAGCGACCATGCACTGTGCCCCTGATCTAGGACCACATTACGGTTGTCGTTGTGCCCAAAATGTCAGTATATCAAAACTGACAGTTGAAGAGTTAAAATAGTGTACAGTTTATTTTGGAAGATCAATTACAGTTTTACAGTTTTTTTTGGGAACTTCTGAAATGGAAGAGAGCCATCTGTGTGAGTAGTTAGCAGTCACTAGACAGCAAGGAAAAACAAACAGAGAAGCGTCTGGGGAAAACTGAGACGAAAACGCTGTCAGCATGTCTGCTTTGGTGGGGGGTAGGGATGGTGGGGGCATGCGTATCATAATATGGAGTATTGTATTAGTACTTGTAGGTTGCAGGTTCCATTCCCAAGTGGTACCCTTAAATAATCTACACGTTTTCAGTAAATATCCTGCTGTATAAATGGAAAATATGTGGGAAAGTAAGCAAATGAAAATAAATAATAATAATAATGATGACGATGCCAACAACAGTAATAATAATAATAATATTATTAGCAATATTCATAACAATAATACAATTATTATTATTAGTATTATAGTAGTATATATATGTAATTATATGATATTATAATGATCATTATCAGCACTCTTGCCCACTCTCTCCTCTCCAAACGCATGTCACAGGGCTGACTGAGTGTACGCCAGGTGACGTCCCGTCCTCAAAGCTCAAACATGACAGACAGGCGGGGCCTGGGGGCCGGCCGGCGGCAGTGCGCTAATGACGCCCTCATTAAGAGCTGGTTAAAACCGTTAGCGCGCCGCGTGAGCTAAACCGCCACGCCGCCGTGAGCGGGTGCGCCGCGGACGCCAAGGATCGGGACACTAGTATCCCGGACAACCAGGCTGGCACAGACACTAACACCGCAACGGTGAAGCGGCCTTGGCCGGGGGGCACGGACTGGAGGCAGTGGCTTTCAGCAGAGGGGCATGCTACCTTTATGTGAAAAGCAAACCTGCACTAAACAGAGGGGGAGAAACAGGCCAGGCGTCGAAGGGAAAACAGCTCAGTGAACCACGCTGTCCGTGGAATTTCCATTTTGTTAATCCCTTCGATTTCACTGTTTATTCTATTCATCCTTTAGATTTCACAGTTTATTCTGTTTATCATCCGACAACATCTCGATTACATCTTGATTGTGAACAGATATTGTTTTCCTAATGAATCACTGAAGATTGCCAAAAATATTGAATCAGAATATGAACAATTACCGCAGGTGTACGAAATATGTTTTGAATAAACCTCCACCTGCTGCAATCGCCACGTGTGTATTGTATAAAACCACATAAGATTACACTTCTCTCTGCGGGGGAAAAAAACGTCCTTACAATCACCGTGTTTTCATCCGCAGGTTATATCTCGCTCTCCTTCGCGGTGGGAAACGGCCAATTTAGCGCTGGGAAAATGAAAAGCGTTAAAGCTCCTGAATTAAAGCCAGACAGCATGCGCGTTAGCATACAGACCCGGCTCCGCTTGACATGTGATAATAAACGTGGGGCTGGAATTCACAGCCGGCAATAATAATGCGCTACTCCGAGACCTAACCTGCGAGGAGGAGAGGAGAGGTGGGGGAGGGGAGCAGAGAGGAGGGGAGGGGGCGAATGACCAAACACAACGTGAGTTATGATATTCCCTCGCCTTCAGGTGGCTGGCTGGGTTTAACAGCTGAGCCGTCCCTATCAATTAGCCTGGACTGCGACGGCGGGTAAGTGACTAATACCTGCCCACGCCCCCCTGGGGAAAAGACACTCTCCGCAATCGCCCGGCGGTCTGCTACGTGATAACACATGCGGAGGTTTAGGCAGGGGCCTGCCCAATGGAGAACAGGTGTCTCACCTCGCTGCCATTTAATCCAGCATTTAGCCCCGGGACCAGAGGTCATCCTGCTAATAGCAGCCTTGTGGCGGGCAGTGGACAGGCAGTGCACCAGCAGAGCAACACATCTGGGACATATTGTGCGTACTTGTGCTTCAGACACAATTAAAACGCAGCCTCGGCACATTTATGGATCTTTCTTATTCCCTCCCTACTTTATTCTCAAGAAGGGCCTCCCCTGACCTGACCCTACAATTTCACTACTGGAGCAAACAGAGTAGGCCCCGTTTGTGCCCGGCAAATGGAGGAACACATTTGTTCAGCCTAAAACTAATTTACAACAACGTTTGCTTTGCCGCTTAATTAGCACCGAAGGAAAATAGTTGTATGTGTGAGAGAGAGAGAGAGGGGAGTGGGGAGGGGGGTAGAGAGAGAGAAAGAGGTTGGCGAGGAAACCGAGGCTGAAAGACAAAACAGCTAAACAGCTCAAATGAATTGCTAAGATACGAATGAATAAAGTTGGAGTTGGTAAATTGAAGTGTTTGCTTCTTAGCGAGTCAGGTGTATGGCAATAGTGGCCCAAATAGACTGTACACAGGCCTGAATAACTGATCGTGGATGACCCTGCCTCCATCTTTTCCCATAATGCACCATGGCTGAGTGCTCATGCCAACATCAGAACCATAGGGACCTCCAGAGGGGCTGGGTGGATACTCCTTTCAAGCAGACACGTTTACTACATTTACTGTAACGTGGGGGGCGTCAGTCTTCATTACTTCTGTCACCGGTGTGCACACAAGGGTCATGTGATCGCCCCTGTGTATCTGTGCCTTCGCCTGCCTTTTGCTATGAACAGAAAAACCTAAGGACATATCTGGATCAAATGGGCTGAAACATTCGGATTTGGGACAAGGAAGCATTCATCTTAGGGCTGCTATGACAACTGCTAAGGGTGAACATGCATTCTCTATCTCTATACTATTCCTCCATACTGATACTAGCAATTCCATGTGAAATTCAAAGTCCAAAAGTATATGAGACCATTAACAACTCCCACCATTAACCCTGGGGTCATATATATATATATTTTTTTCTTTCCTTTGTGTCTTATAGCAAAGATAACTCGAAGACAGATAGAGGATGTGATGTTGGGCACATTCTTTCGCAAACACAAGTGTCAGTGCAGCGCTCATTCTAAAAGCCATCAGGCAGAGAGACAGGGGGAATTATTTTCTATCCTGGAGAGAGGCAAGGATCTAGAAAAAAATATATAAAAATAACCCTAACGAGAAAGAGGATTTATAGTTCCTTTCACAATGCTCACCAACAACTGTTTGGAAGATTAACAGCTGGTTTTGTAAGAGTTGCTATTGGGGGGAGGGTGGCTAGGTGAGGACAGTGAGGAGGTGAGGGAGAGGGGAAGAACTCGTCCGTCATCTTCTCCTGTCTGCTTCTCCAGTGTTGTATTTAAAAACAGCCGTCGTGTGAAACAAAACCACAAAAAATAACATGTATTTATTTATCTTCACCAGTTAGGGCTCCCCAATGCCCATTGCAGATTGTAAATTGATTGAATGAACCCCTGTGCAAAAAAACAAATAATAATATTGGTCTTGACCAATTGGAAAGTGTCAAGGGAATTGGTGTATATGATGTTTAAAGAACCAAAGGGTTCGGTGAGGAAAAGATTTGCTCCCACCTGTTTCCAGGTGTGTTCTGTGGTGGGAGAGAACGGCCGTGCCCTGAGGATGACCCTGGGAGAGACGCGCGGCGCGGATAATTACCTTGTCATCTTTATCGTCCTCGTCATCCTCATCCTGCAGCAGGTCTTCTAAATCTTGCTGCCGAGCCGCAACAGGGAGGAGAGAGAGAGAGGAGGGGGGAGAGAGAGAGAAAGAGAGAGAGGGAGAGAGAGGAGGGGGATAGAGAGAGAGAGAGGGAGAGAGAGGAGCGATGGGGAGAGAGGAGGGGGGATAGAGAGAGAGAGAGGAGGGGGGATAGAGAGAGCGAGAGGGGGAGAGAGAGGGAAAATGGATAATCATTTACTTTGATCAATTAAAAGATTTTTATGTGCTACTTTCAATCAAACTTAAAATGACCAAGAGTGACAATGTGTATGGTCAGTGTATTTCAGTGGGTTACAGCCATTTCAATACACTCCAAATCTTCCATTTAAAAAGTAAAAAGGACAAGAGATGGCCTTCCTGTGAGCTGTGCTGGATAATACACTAATGACTGTGTCTTTATAGCTTAGAGAGAGGTGGGTAGAAATCTATATCTTTGCTGTGCACTGTACCATTTGCATCACACTCTCTTGTACGGATTTGCACTCACACACACGCTCACAATAACAATTTGTATTGTATTTACAAATTGTACTTACAGTTTTGAAAACCCTTTCCTCCTTTTTTGGTTTTAATTCAGAAAAATACCATTCTCATTTGATTGTTTGTGCTTTTTGTCTCAACAAACGGTAACAAATATATTATAACTGAAGGCCATTGGTCATAGGTAAGGCCACCAGTTTGATCACATCACATGACCAGCTGGGATTTAAACTTGCATTTCAATCGTTATCCTTCAAGGTGTCCCTGTAGGCGCTCAATCGGCACAGTAGCGTCACTAATTATACAATTAGCAGCTAATTGTGACCGTTGCAATACCAATGAGTTTACCTAATATGGTACGGGTGAAAGAAAGGGAAAATAAACATGGATTGAATGTCAAATATGAAAAGCATGTCTTTGAGGGAACAAGTGCAATAGTATCCGCCCGGGATACTGCACACAGACGGATTTAATTTATTTAGCAAAACTTGCAATTTAACAACAAACCCAAAAAACCCAAAAAAGAACAATAGACCGACATTCACAAGCAAAAAAACATCAGCTGAGGTCTGAGATTAACACAGAGGGGAGATCGTCTGTCAGCAGAGGGGGAAGACAGCCTTGAGCAGCGGCTGGATGTCATTCAGGATTTGACAGATGCGTTCTTAAACTCAAATATTCCACTCGAAAAAGTGGATAATCCCAAATTACCTGCATTTTTAGACGAGCGCGCAATAAGTACGCTTCAGCAGAATTATAAGCCGCAGACAGCTGATCTGCATAAAATCAAAATGGATGCAACTGGAGAACTGAGGAACTGTCCATTTGTGGCACTAGTGAGCAATATTTGGGCAAGTCGTTTCCAGAATGTTGAGATCATTGTCAAAAAATCTTAAAAACATTTCCCAAGCCGGAAAATGCGCTACATGGAGAATCTGAGGAACACGATTACAGAGCGTGGTTCCACTCTATCAATAAACTCTGTCCTGAGCCGTACAAAACAAGATGGGGCCGTGGGTATTTGGCTGTATCAAACCAGTCGGAGTACTTCAGTTTCCATCCAAGATTTGTTGCACTCTTGTAAACCGCTGTGGATATAGGCGTCTGCTAAATAGCAAAATTATAAATTGTAAAATTGTTGCATCAAAACATTCAACAAGGTTACAGAGAAATTCACAACATACTACAACCCTCATCAACTAAATACTAAACCATGTTCCTTTCATCCGGCTCAGAAATTTGTAAAGGCTGTCAGGATTTTTCAACTCAAACGAATTTGCAGCCTCAATGTGACTCAATTCCAGGTTTTGATGAGAATTGTAGATCAGAGCGAAGCAATTACAAGTTATTTTCACAAGAAAAAGGACGGCGATGTCACTGGGGGAATTCTGGGATAAAGTTTCATTTAATTTTTTATTAGTTTACCCTTGCTGCAAACTATTTTTGTATTATTATTATTATAATTATTATTATTATTAATAATAATAATATTTTACTAATACGAATTATTAAACAGCTTTTGTGCAGGTTAAATATTAAAATATTAATATTTTAATAAAAAATATCATATAACTGCACATTTCCCACAGCAACATACCCCTGCACAACATTTCAAAATAATGTCCACGATTCAACATGTGACAGTGCGGAATGCAAACATCTCTGTCAACCATCATCTGTGCTTAATTAGTGGCAATTGATTTATCAGCGTAGATGATAGGGGTGGTGCAACTTCATATCTGTCTGACATGTGGCTTGAAAAAAAGGCCCTGTGGATCTCTTACTGGTGGATGACCGAGATACAAGACAAAACAAGTCGAGCAGAATGGTGGCAGTAGTCATAGCTCATGGGTTTGAAAGTTTTAGAGATGAATCCAAAATGCTATGGAAGCCTGTTCAAGAAGCCACTGTTGATTGGTCTAATTACCTTGTTAAAGATCTCCATCATGGATGTTTTGGCCAATCAGGGGCAACATTCCAATATTTTTATAAAAGCTCCCCTGTACGCTTTATATGCTCATGGCATACGTGAATTATTCAGATTATTCAGAAGGGTCTTGTCCGGGATCTGTAGTGCCAGCACTGCAGTGGTGCTGTTGGAAACGGCTGATTCAGTGACACCGGCCATGGGGTGGACAGAGTGGGAGCGATGGAGAGGCAGACGGGGGACATGAGGGGGGAGAGGGGCGTTCAAGGTCACATGACCACTTATGCCTCCAGAGAACACCGTGGGTCACTTCCTTGTAGTCCCTGCTGTCACGAGCACATCAATGTGATAAGGTCATTTTGCGCACTGTTTATATATAAAAAAGCGCTGTCGCGAATCGAATATCATAAACCCAGCACTGACGCACACACTGCGCATTCAATTGTGTTCAAAATGAGCTTTTTCTGTAGCCCTGCCATGAATCTGGAAAATCTTTACTTAGAAAACAAAAGCTTTTTTTCACTCTCTCTCTCGCTCTCCCTTTTTTTGGTAAGCACCAGTGGCGTAAGCCTTTTATGTGAATGCAGATTTCAGCAGAGCAGGGAGAGTTGACGGGCAGCCAGGGGTGAACGGCGCTCCACCGTCACGGTAACACGGCGTGGCCGGATCAGTAACCCGTAAGGCTGATTACTGGAACACCACAGTGTGGCTCCCACAGAGGGGAACGGCCGATAACGGGCAACACGCCGCCACTCAGGAGAGAAAACCCAACTTCAGAGACGAGGAGAGGAGCAGGGAAAGAATGAAACTTCATTTCATCCTGGATTCACACTGTATTCAGGACAAAATCCTCACTACTGTACATCATTTTCATTTAAAGGGGATTTCATATCCAACATGTACATTTATAACATCTTTTTTTTTTATCTCACCACTGATTTATCACCATGTCGACTGAACATTATTAAAACACATTTTCTCGCCTGGATATTTTCTGACCAGTAATGGTGGTTAACCTGCTGTGCCCCTCTATGAAATAGGAGACATGCCCTCATAATAAGCCTTCCACAGCAGCAGGCCAACAGAGGTAAAACAATGGCATTCCATTAAGATGGCATCTTCTATATGGTTTCCCACTGAGCTGTTGCCATAAAACTGAAAAAGTCATACCCATAGCCATAAAACTGCCTATTCCTGATTGGTCATTTCTACCCTACTCAGACTAGGCAACCAATCAGTAGACCTATGGACCCGCCACCAAAAACCATGTGTGTTACACAGTTCTGGCATCAGCAGACGCAATGTGAAAATCGCGATCGTCATGAATTAGTTGTCATGTCAGAACTTTGGTCTGGGGGCCATGGAAGTAATTCTATTTAAAATAACATTCTGAAATTGTGTATTCTGGTATTAGACTGCCTGGGACATTGATTTATGTCTTTTTGGATGGGGCCAACAAGAAATACCTTCTTTAAATGTACTGAATGTCAATTACGCCACCCACACACCCACCCCCTCATATTGCCGTTTAAGGTTGGATGGAAGCATAAATCCCACACAACTGTGCTTAATTGCACCATCTCCATTAAAAGAGACATCATTACGTTTCTCCTGTATGACAATACATGCTTTGTGATTACCACCTGCACAACATCTGCAGGGTTTGGGCCCAGACCGGGGTCAGCCATGCCGGGCAGTTCTGAGGCCTCGCGGCTTTGCTTTCCCATCCAGCTATCCGTCTCAGTGAACCCCAGTGCATTATGGGTGCAGCACAGCGGGCGCGGCGCTTCACCCCCCCAGGAAGCCTGCATTCCAGGAGCAGCCACCTTTACAGCTGACACTTCGTCCTTCTGATGGAAACGAGGCCCTGACTCACTGCGGTCATTAGAGATCATGCGGCACTTTTCTAAAGAGTTGGGGTGTTAACCCCGGTGTCCTGGTCAAATTGCCACAAAACTGTCTCTCTACATCTTGCAACCTACTCATCCCCTACATCTGATTGGCTACTCAATCCCTTGCACAATTCTGAGTTGACTTACATGGTTAAATAAAAGTCAAAGGTAAAATAAAAAATACATTTAAGGAGGTTTAAAAAAAAAACCTTAATTGTGCGAATGAGGTGATTTGTGCCTGTATGCCAGTAAGGTGAAGTTCAGGCTCCCCCACAATAAAATGCCTTTTATCTGGATGCGTTCTGTATGAGACAGCATGATAGAGGATGCATGCTGAACCCATTTCACTTTCTCGGCAGAGCCTAGTAACGGATCAGGTGGGCCAACCACCCCCCCTCCCTGCCCATCCTTTGGTTCCCTCTGGCCCGGGTCATCCAGGGACTTCAGCAGCCATGCTGAAGAAAGAAGAAAAAATGATGATGGAATCTTCCGGAACGTTCTCACCCCAGACCGGGGCTTTCCACCAGTCCAAGGCTTGGAAAAAGAGCCCGGTGGTTTTTTAATCGAAAGCATAGTTTAAAGAAAACTGAGCGGTGCGTTACGGGGGAAAACGAAGGCGTCTGCGTTTCGGGTTGGTGAGGGGGGTTGAGAGACACCCATCCCTTCCTGGAATCTCAGGAACCCCCGCTTCTCTAAGGAGGAAGAATGCAAACCACTTCCCACCACATGCACCACCACACAATGGAACCGTCTCTGAAAACACACAGAAAGACGCTTTTGCAAATGGCGTGGAGGCGCGCGGGGGGGGCGGAGCGGGGGTGGTCATAATGTAATTTACGTTATCCGTCGTCCTCGTGTGTACAGATGCTAATATTTGGATGTTTCACAAACCAGATGAGCGTTCCCAGCCCTGGGGGATGGAGAAGAATTCCCCATCTCTGGTTTCTCTGGAGAAAAACGAGGTCTGGAGTTTATTTGGCCTGGTCTGGATGCGCCTCTGGGGACCACAGCATGTGTCTGTGCGGAAGGGGTTTTACCAGGGACGTGCGTAAGGATCAGAAATCCCCGCCCCCCTCGGACGGTGGCTGGCCCCCCGCGCTCGGGAAGAAAGCCATCTCAGGTCAGGCGAGCGAGCTCCAAGACCGGAGACGCCGGTCACCCTGGAAAAAGGCTTAGGCCTTATCGTGGCATCCATTTTGAAATCCAAGATTTCCCTTCCGGATACTCGGAAAGGTATCATCTCACTCGCGATACGATACGAAATTCAAAGATTGCATTGCGTTTAAAAAGACGGCAGACACAGCCGTGGACCATCATGAAAGAACACCAACACCGGTTAGTACATAATAAATATCTTGTAGGAATCAAGAGAGAAATCGTTGAATTGCTCAGGGCAATGTCACAGAAACAATAAAGAGGGACTCCCGTAACTGGAAGCGACCATCTTAGTCGGGCAGTTACCTTCATCGTCGGTTTACACAGGAATCACTGCATTGCTTGGGGCGCCAAGCATTAAGAAGCCATTTGTGCCCATATCCTCCTCGCCGCTCGGCTGAGAGGCGTCCCTGGAGTTCAGGGTAAACTCGGCTTCCCCCCTTTCACTTAATTACTCCGAAAAACAAGTCTCCCCCATCAGACGGGCGCGGCTAATGGGAAGCAGACGCTGGCGTTTTGTGCATTGTGAAGAGCAGGATCGACCGGGACCGTTCGTCTGCTGTGGTCACAGTGCTCCAAATGCAGAACAATAGGGCGGTGGAATCGAGGAGTGGGGGGGAAGGGGGCGGTGTGGAGGCGCAGCGACTGTTCCCCACCTCGTGTTTCACATCAGATTGGGGACAAATAAAAGTTTGGTTGCACTTCAGGTCCAGGAAGACCTGAAGCCTTTTTCATGGGCCCGAAAGGCGTTGACAGGTCTGAATCTCACACTGTGTTAAATCAACACTGATTACAGTTGAATGTCCACTGTGACATTCTGTGTGACATCCTGCTTTTGAAGGCACTGTACAAAACAAACTAAAAACATTATTGATTTTATAAAAAGGCTGGGAACAGACCAGAAATATACTCATGATAATAATATGCTTCTATGCATTCCACCACAACTTTGATGACTTAAATAATGTATGAAGAAACGGAATAACAAAACAGTAAAGGTTACGGAATTTGTTTTCGCAAACTATGTCTCCACCCACAGGCTGAAGGGAGAACTGCTCGCTGAGCACCATGGTGACAGGTGACGATGTTCACTGCGGTGTTGACCTTTCTGGGGAGTGGGGGCTGCGGGGACGACGATGACACAACACGCATTTAGACAAGCGACAGAAGGCCAGCTGAGGTGATGTTGCCCAAATCACCAAGATCTCTATTTCTTTTTACATGGCTCTTCATGTTCTGGCGCCGTAACAATCGTATTATAAAGATGGAGCCTGTGCAGGGGGAAGTTTACATCCCTGGTCATGTGACATTAATCAGCTAACCAAGGGGTCTCTGACCAGCACCCTAAAAGCTGTGTTTTCACAGTCACACCAGACAGCCCCCCCACCATGCTGAAGGCACTTCTCACGGATCCGTACCACACAACGCCCATCTGTCCTTCTGCCTTCAGCCTCTGAGTCTGAGACAGATCTGGTCTGAAGTTCATGCGCCCTATTGTTCATGTGGCTGGCAGTGTAGTGTAATGGTTAGGGAGCTGTGCTTGTAACTCAGAGGTTGCAGGTTCAATTCCCAGGTGGGGCACTGCTGTTGTACCCTTGCTTCAGTAAAAAAATATCCAGCTGTATAAATGGATTGTATGTAAAGAAATGTAAAACTGTGTAAGTCGCTCTGGATAAGAGCGTCTGCTAAATGCCTAAAATGTAAAGGTAAATGTATACGCACCGGACTGCCTGACTTGTTAAGATTTGTCTCTACCAAAGAAAATGGAGCACCCAGTCCATGAACCAAAGGGCATCCAATTAAAATGCCTCACGGGACGAAGCCGTGCCCGAGAATTCAAAGCAGTTCCGTTCTTTCCAATGCCCTCGCCTGCGGTCCGTACAGCATTCCTACCGTCATACCCCTCAAGAAGGTAACAGGTTACTGTAAGAATTGTTTACGCAACTCTTGCCACATGGCAAGCATTCTCGCCTCTCACTTATGACTCAATTATTTATCTCAAGAACGTTTCACATCTTAATTCATACAGCTGCAGTTTTTTTTCCCTCTTCTTATCTTACTAACACAAATCGGAATGAATGCCTGTACATTGATGAAAATTAAGATTTTTTTCCAAACAAGGGGAACCACTGTAAGGCATTTAAACCCTGATCAGTAATGTGATTCAATTTATTAACTTCCCCATTTTGTGTTTTTAATTTTAATTGTAATTTTTTTAAAACTAGCTCACTGATGAAAAAATGTTCACTTTGGTGTAGCATTAATCTGATATAATTCCATTGGGAAAAAGGGAAGGAAATATACTGTAAGTGCCGGTGTAACTTTATTTTGCAAGTCAGTCATTTGAATAAAATAGCACACATTTTTTGCAGCTAATTCTTAATGTTGTGTCAAGAATAAAAATGAAACAATATCCAGCCAATATTCAAATATCAAACTACCGTTCCACCAAATGTCCTGTGAAGTATGTCCTAAAATAAATGTCCGAAAAATCCAATCATTAAACTGAAATGTTTTCTTTTGTTCCTTTTTGCCATTCTTAACACAAGATTTAATTTTCCAAAATATATATAAGTTTGACCTTCTTAAGTATAAATAAACATAACAAATAAACTCAATACAGAGGACAGTCAAGTCTGCTATAGCTTCTGCATTTGGAATTCTATAGAGAACTTTAGAATGTATTTTGTCCTACTCCGAACAAACCCACACACCAACAAAATATATTTGTGTATATTTGTGACATAATATATATGTTGTGGAAAAATGACTGCACAGTTAAAACCCTGTAAAAAAAATGTTAAACTCCTATATGAAAAATTCTTAATTATGAACATTCAGGATTACTAAACCACCAAACGGGTGCATTTGTGTCTTAGTAATCCTGAAATCTCTGATAGAAAGTATTTTTTTTACATCAATTCCACAAATAATAATCTTGCAAAAAAAAGGAGCCGTTTTCATCTCACAAAGAACATGTCCACCATTTGTGTTCCGGGGCCATTGTGACAGGTCTGTGCAGGGGCCACTCACCACATCGCCCTGCCGTGTATCCTTCCCCGAGGCGATGAGGAAGTAGTTCCAGGCCAGAAGAACAAGCAGACCCAGTGGCATCATATAGAGCTCGAAGTTCCACACCCCCAGGAGGAAGAGCTGACGGACGGAAAGATAGACAGACAGAGCCACAGTCAGGGCTGTCTCCATGCTCTTGTCGATTGGCAGTCGCCAGGCTTTTACACAGAATATGTTTCATATCTGATTAAATGAAACAATGGAATCATACATGCCCGTGTAGCTGCTGATAATGTTAACATTAAAGGAATGTTAATGACAGCAACGGCTGTTAAAATGATCTGTATGAAAAACAGTGGCGATAAAAGTGATCTGATCTATTATGTCATACGAAATAAAAGGGAGATCTTGTGTTTCCCATTTCCATCACATTCTACTTGCTTCATTAAGGATTCATTACTCATTCGATGTCCACGTCCCTTGTTTTTATTCAATGCCAAACAAACGGACGCAAGTCTACTGCTATAATTAAAATCATTAGCCGTTTAAGAAATCATAACATATCACAATTTGTCACACCATGTTCCCCAAAGTCACACAGACTCAAATTACAAGCGCATGTCAATGTAACCCTGCAAACCTGTATAATAACCTTTGACCTGTTGCGCTAGATTTTAAATATAAAGGTTAATATTGCCGGCCCTAATGCTCAGTTTGAGAGGGTCCTTTTTAACATGTTGTATTATTAATATATTTGTGACATATTGTACATTAGACAGTAAAAAGCACTGAAAGCTGTGCCAAATGCAACCCTCCTCAAACAGCCAGCCTCTCTGGATATGCTGTTCAGTGTTCTGTTCCAGCACTCTGCTACGTCCCCATGCAGTGCACGTATCTGTGTGTGTGTCCGTGTGTGTGTGTCTGTGTGTGTGTGTGTGCGTGTGTACGTGTGCATGTGTGTGTGCGTGTCTATGTGTGTATGTGTGTGTGCATGTCTATGTGTGTATGTGTGTGTGTGTGTGTGTGTGTGTGTGTGTGTGTGTGTGTGTGTGTGTGCATGTGTGTGTGTGCGTCCGTCCAGCCGGGGCTCAGCGAGCCGGTCTGTCCGAGGCAGATATCGGTGGCCCCTGGTCGCCACCGGCCGGAGAGGGCCTTTAATTGCATTCCAGGCACTCGACGCAGCGGCGCGCCATGCGGGAGGGAGATAACATTCCAGCGCTCGCTCTCCAGTGAGCCGCGCGGAGAAGCCCTGTACGCCCCCCCTCCATTCACCGCCTCCTCACCCTCTGCCGCCGAACCCTACAGACGCACCCGTTAGATACGCCACGCACATGTGTGTATCCTTCCTGTTTCTCCTGATCAATGTTTTCTTTTAGTTGTTTAAGTGAATTAAGCAAATTTATACAGGAGAAAAACAGGCGATGAAGTGATGATTCTTGATTTTATCATTCAGTGGCTGACAGACAAGGAAATGCCATAACAATGGAATAAAGGAGTCTCATGCAAATGATAAAATAATGAAAAATAGAACTGGACTGACACCATATTCTAAAACATTATACACTATATATAGTAGGGAATTTTGTAGTATGGGTATTTAATTATAAGTGGAACTGGTATGTGGCGAAATGTCAAAAAGTACTAGTTTGTTAGGGTTTGTGTCCATCCTTATTAGTCTGAATTTGTAGTATGAGTATCAGTATTAAAATGTGTTGTATGCAACATTGTCTGTAGAATGAAGGGTACCTATTTCATATTATATTTAACCAATGTTTAAAAAAAATCTGGAAATGTAGGCTAAATAATAACGGCTTAGAAAATTCAAAGCAAAAAAAAAACATCTGTTTTAGCACAATAGTGAAATCAAATGAGCCATTCTTTCATAAAATAGCATGCACTTAAACCTTCTATATCTATTCCGCATAGGAATTTGCAGGAAATATGATTTACCTAAAGATGTTCAGTACATGTTCAACCACAATTAATATGAAAAATAATCTTCATCACCATTCTAAGCATATAATAAACATAAATATCTAACATATTCATGATGGCTCATTTTAATTCAAGTGAATTCTGTTCAGAGAATCAAGAAACAGGATTTCAATGATAAGTATAGCATTGACACTTATTAAGAATTAAATCTTTAAGGGACATCCTCCACTCGTGGTAGGAACCTCAAATATATAATATATATATATATATACTTTCTGAATCGTCAACTGAAATCTATATCTACAGAGCCAAAAAATCAACTACATAAAACTAATTAAGAAGTTACATATGAAAGTTACTATATCAACTATAACAAAGTTCATTTTCACAAAGTTTATTGGCCAATAATAATAATTCAATTTTAAAGGTCCACATTGTAAACACAGATACACACAAACAAACAAACAAGCCCACACAAATATGTGCGTGTGTGTATGTGTGTATGTGTGTGTGTGTGTGTGTGTGTGTGTGTGTGTGCACGCAAACAAACCAAAGTCATAAATAAAACATTACAAATATGAATTAGGGAGCACATTTGCATAATGCTCCAAGGTAAATATGTCTCTCTAAACAGCGTGTCCACTGCAAAAGCAGCCACAACATAAGAGATTCCTCTCAAAGATTTTTAATAAAGCCCCATTCAGGGATATGGGGAATAATCTTCAATAATTCATCACTATTTACAAACACAGGCGTTACCAGCCTAAAGCCTACCTGTCCGCTTCGCCTTTGAAATCAACCTCGCTGCCCCCCACCACACCGCCCATGGTATTACAAAACATGTTATTTAGTGCTCCAACTATAAACGCCAATGTTTTTGACAATTAACACAGCCGAAAAATAATATACCGAAAAAGTCTAAAGTTTGTCTAGGGCTAAAGGGAATAATGTATAAATTGAAAAGAAACTTTGTTGTTTTGCCCCAAACGATACCAAAACAGTTCAGATTTCCCTTGTTTTAAATAATAATAATAGTAATGTTCCAATACGCACAAGTGGTATTTATGTAGAAATTATATTTATAATTTGATCGTTAAATTTGCCAATTGTGCATCGCAATTTCATTTCACTTGTGATCGTTTCTTCTATTTTGCCCTGCGGCTTTGAGCGACGTGCGTGTTTTTATTCGTAGGGGTGAATTAAGACCGTGCATCTCCTCCGTCAGGGACCCCGGTCGCCCTGTCTCTTTATCCGGACCGAGGGCCAGCCTCCGTTCCTCCCGGTGTTGTTATTCTGCGGGAGGGCCCCAGGCTGTGGGTGATTGACAGGTGTTCGAACCCCGGACCCCAGGCCGCCAGGTGTGACCCCCGCAGCCTCTCGCAGCCCCTCTCTACCACCACCACCTCCCCCCCAGGGGCAGGCTAGGAAAAAGTGGAGCGAGACGGAGGGATAGAACTACGGAGAAGTCATTCCAATCCGTTTTAAAGACAGGCATACGCATTGGCAGCGTGCAGTCCGGTAGATTTAACAGTGAGCACCGGATCTCCCGGCGTGGGCTGCGGTGTTCAGTAACTAGGTCCAGACGGCGCCCTGCTTCTCTCCTTTTTCATGTCACTGCTCCACGGCAACAAGCCCTACCTCGGTTACAGACCTCAGCCCGGCCGTTCCTGTGCGGCGTACGTGAAAATCATCTGGCTCGTTTAACGCCCGAACATCAAATAGCACAACGGTTTCTCTCAGGAATCAAGTTCGCCAGAGTGGCTTGAGTGCGGAGACATTTGCATCTGCGTTATTTTTGAAAGAAGTTCACAAGTTCTTAAAGAAAGAAAAACCTTTTAAAAAAAATGTTGTGCGTACGCAAACATATTTCAAAGTGCAATAATACGGTAACTCCAATGGGAAAATGTAATGATAAACATTTTTTTAATGACGATTCGGAAGGAAGCAAAAGCTGTCTATACACAGTAAATGAATGGTGCTGCTTTATTGAGGCGAAATGCTTAAACTGACATTGAGTGATCGACAAAAAAGGCATTTGCATATTAAAAGGTAAAACAATGAAAATGTATATATTTATTTATCCACCTGTCTGTATCAGTTTATAAATGTATTCATTGAATTATTCCCCGATTTGTTTTTATTTTTATTATTAATTTGTCTATTTCAGTGCTGACTATTCAGACTTTGTAAAGCTTCATAGATTTATTTCTACCGTAAAAGCCATCTTAAATATGTGGAATGCTCACCAACAGACAATGCACAGTTTTGCAATGTACGAGTCAAAGAGAAGTGGGAAATTGCCTCATGATCTGCTTTGCTGAGTCTTGTGGTCACTGGCCCAAAGTGGACAATATTCTGTCCATATTATGGCCAGCGATAATGAGAGGCAAGTAAGATATAAAATAGATGATTTCAGATTGCCATTATATGTGGAAGCCCAAGCACGAAAATGGCATTAGTACGTTAGAAATGCCACAGTTACATTAACAAACGGCAATCACCCAGACAATTCCTGTCAAATCAAACCCACATTAAAGGAAATTACATTAATTGTAATATATGCTTGATTACAATAAATGAATACATATGGTTCTGTGTGGCTCAGTAGGTAGAGCATGGTGCTGACAACACTTAGGTTGTGGGTCAATTCCCACTGGTAGCACATATACTGAAAAATGTATGCATTTACTACTGTAAGTCGGATAAAACTATAACTTTGGATAAAAGCGTCTGCTAAATGGCATATATATACACACATACATAACAGTAAACACATAATAATATGAGTACATTTTATTAGTCTTTGTGGAAGCAGAACGTACTCAAAGAACACATTGCAAACAGCTCATTTGTTGCCCTTCACTTAATCAGAAATGAAGCACAATCAGAACATAAGCCCTTTGCCCATAATTAATAATAATGCTCATTTTCTGAAACACACTTGTTGTGACCAGAAATGATCCCATATTTTGAAGTATCTAATTTAATTAAAAATGAGTATCTGCAACAGCACTTATGATTATATATGTTTGGTTCTGAATTGTTGATTGTTTTGTCTGGCCTTTAAAAAATTTTATAGCCTTAAAAATAAAATTAGATAAGTTAAATTTTGGAGGTAAATATTACTTGCCCAGGCCAAAACTGAACAATGAACGGGGAATTTAAATCTCAAAATTATTTGTTGCATTTTGTACAGCAATTACACATAACATCTTTCTCAAAGAAGTGTATTCACGTCGCTTGCTAGCTGTGCTGTCCAAGACACAGTGCATGCCCATGGAGAGAGTATTACAAGAGATTGGTTGGTGCAACAGTGACCCCTTCTGGTATTTAAAAAAACTTCAGCCAGTGTTTGCAAAAAATTTCATAAAACCCATACACCACAATCTAAACATACTGTTAGGTACTGTGTACTCCATTGCTTTCCCATTAAACTTGGAAATAAATATCTTCTGAATGCATTAATAAAACATGAAATAATAAATGTCACATCACCACGATTATTAAAAAAGGCAGAACTTATTACCAAAGCACACCTTTGAGTCTGTTTTTAATTTCAGATGGCCCTGTGCCCATTACCTTTTCAGTGTAAGGAAAGTTCAGGTATCCACCTCTGCCCTAGGCCAGGGCAAGCACCTGGTTCATGCAAGTTCTCTGTCTACGAGAGCCAATCAGCAGCAGGATTGTCTAGCTATGGATACAGAGGGGGGGCGCTGCCAGGTCAACATTTGAATGATGAATGGAAAAACCTGAGGTCGTTTCTCCCCTGAAACTGGAGCACCCATCGGCTTCTTTTGCTTTTGGTTCAGTTTCCTGAAAAAATAGAGCTCTCGTTGTCTGGGCACTCCTGCTGATAAGAGCCCTACTTTGCCGCACATGAAAGCCTTCGTATCGTTAGCCTGTAGTCTCAAGCCTCCTCCCTCACTCCCGAACAAAACATCCTCTTTTCCCCCTCTCCCTCCCTGCGGGGAACAATGTGCAGCCTATTTGCTCCCAATTCAGATAAAGTTACGACAAATTTGTTTGGCGATACAAGCGGCGGGGCCCGTCGCTCCCAGGAGCCGTAACAACCTTTCTTTGGGTTCGTTCGGTCGCGCGGGTAAACTTGGCACCGGCCCGTCGCAGAAACACACCCCACGCCCAGCCCCTTCTCCTCGGGGACCGGCAGAAGTGGAGCCAGTGTCGCCAGGGATATTATTCCCCCAAAATATTTCTCTAAATCCCCCATCTTCAACTGACCCCGATACAATTGTCAAGACTTCCCCCATCCTCCATAACTCCCTTTAAAACAGCCACATCTATCGTTGGCTGTCGTGCATTATTTTACCCTGAAACTTTTCAGAAACCTCACTACATTTGGGGGAAACTCGTCCAGTCTGGGTGGCCAGGTGGAGGCAGGCGGTCACCGCGGAGCGTGAGCTCACTCGGGACACACCAGGGTGGGAGTGTGTGCACAATCACCACCACGACAGCCTCCACGCCAGACGGGGGCGCTGTTTAGATGGCCTTACTATATTCACGGGGAGTACATAAAGACACAAAGCAGGATGCTCCACTGGGACTGAAGACAAATGTAAAAGTATTTAACAAAATATGACAAAATGACATTGAATTAAAACTACAAAAATTAAAACAACAAAAAAATGCAAAAATACTTTTATTATTGTCTGTACGTAGGTAAAAAGAGAAAAGTGCATGGTGCACGTTTCAGTCTGAGACTATAGAAAAAGACAGTTCTGCATTCACGGGATCCGGGTTCTCAGTACGCTCATGGACAAATGCGTCGGGAGACGGGAGAGAGCAGTGCAGTGCCGTGCCTCTCTCGATGGGACCTGTGCTGGCTGACAGATACCTGGGATTTTATTCACCAAAAATATGTTCAAAATCTCCCATCTTCAATTGACTCAAAATAGACCGTGGCTACCCTGGATGGAGTCGGGTAAATTTCACACGATTGGCTGGAAATATAGAATAAAGCCTGTTCTTATTACGCTCCTCAGTCAGTTACATTTAGATGAACACCTTTTGTCAATATTCATTGTTCAAAATGAATTAGCCTCCTTTTATCGATAAAGCGCAACCACGTCACACAGGTATCTGAACGCACTGGGTTCGAACACAGCGGCACAACAGCCCGTGCCACAGTGATCATTGTGTCTTCAATGCGTTCGAAAATTATAACAACCGCACAATTACCGTGCTTTAGAATCAGAATTGCTCTAGGCGTCGGGCTACCTTCCTGCACAGAAAACTTTATTCATAAATCGGTTCTTTTCCTGTAACTTAAACAAGTAAATCTATCTGATTAATTTATTAATCGCCCCAGGCTTAGTTTTGGAGGCCAGATATTTTTAAGTTAAATAATTAGATTTCCTTTTCTTTTTTTTTGCTTTAGAAAGTAAAAATATATGAGTTTCACCAATAGGCATAGCTTATGGGGGTGGGTGTGTGTTTCCCATGCCTTTTGAGGGAATACGTTCATCTCCTAATCTATAACTTTTTGATTGATGAATCAATTGGGTACAAGCCCCCCAATCATCAAGCACCTACAGCACTAATTCCACCCATATCTCAGTCCCTCGCACAACAGACAAAAAGCACACGGACAAGGCGCCTTGTTCAAAGTCACGGGAGTAGCGCACACTCATTGTTCCATAAACATTGAGTCTCTGCGATGCCATAATTCAGATGGCCAGAGAATGTGACCGTTCAAACGTTCCCCTTTTAAACTGATTTATGTTTTTCTGTTTCAGGGGGGGAAAAGGGAGAAGCGTTGGGAAGTGAATGAAACAGATCGCTTCTATTCATTCCCAGAGTGAGAGCTCGGGTAACTCAGAGTCCAGGCAGCTCAAGGCACGCACGTTTTTCTTCCTCTTTTTCTTTGAAAATTACGCTTGAAATTAAGAGAGAGTCAAGGGCCTGATTTCAATCAGCATTTGTGCTTCACTCGGACATACACATGAATGCAAGCATTCGCTTTTTGCTTTATTTAAGTGTAATGTTCATTTATCCAGGTCCAGTTTAGACCTAGATAAATCTGTTTTTCTAAGGAGCCCTGGAGAAGGACGTGCCTGCTCAGCAGAGCATCGCCCCTCTGAAACGAGTAAGTAACACTCAGTAACACAGTTTTGGTAATTATCTTTTCAACTAAGGGGGATGTTTGCATGTACACCCACAGTTATGAAAGGACAGACATGCTGTGTGTCTGAACACACATGTACACACACACACACACAAACACACACGCTGGAGTGTCTGAACAAGAGGCTGGAAATGAAGCCTTCAGCGAGTGACCATTTATGGCAATGCGCACACACAAACACACACATGCACACACGCACGCACGCACGCACACACACACACACACACACACACACACACACACACACAGACACACACACACACACACACACTCATGCGCACCCACGCATTCACACACACACACACACACACACACACACACACACACACACAAAAACACGCACATGCACACGCACACGACAGGACGTGGTTCTTTTCACACCAGGTCACTTAGTTGGTCATGCTAGCGAGAATGTGATGCTTTTTTAAAGGAAATAAGAGGGATCAAACTAAGACGCTCGGACATATTCACTGAATTGCGCTACGCGCAGGAAGAAAAAACTAAACGAGGCAAAGTGCTAACAGATCCACTGCATCTCTACCTCACCCCCCACCTGCCCAAATCCTCGGAGGATGTTGTGACCCGCGCTCGTTCCGACATGAAAATATGTACTATATCAAATGTTAATGCTAAACGCCGAAGCACTCCGGGCGCCCAGAGAGGCTGGGGCCACCCTAACAGACAGGTCTAACAGCAATTTATGCAGAATCACGGCAAAGATTTTTAACTTTGTCTTGTAGTACAACCCGCTGACTTGGGAGCTTGAGAAAGGGCGTCCTTTCCGTGACAGCTCGGCTGTCCAATTATGCATTCCTATATGCTTTATTAGCGCAGGCCGGCAGAACACGGGCGTCTCAAATGTCAGCGGGAGGAGGGAGAGAGAAGAAGAGAAGCAAAAAGACAGAGAGAGAGAGAGAGAGAGAGAGAGGTGGGAGAGAGAGAGAGAAGAGAAGAGAGGTGGGAGAGAGAGAGAGAAGAGAGGTGGGAGAGAGAGAGAGAGAGAAGAGAGAGAGGAGAGAGATTTTTAAGGTGTCTTTTATTGCACAGACAAGCGAGATGAGATCCAAAATTTTGCATTCAATCAGGCATGCCTGTGCACACAAAAATAGTATACAAGTAGACTTAAATAAATAAAAATAAACCAAAATAAAAATAAATTGAAGTGAATTAAACTGTGCAAGAGAGAGAGAGAGAGAGAGAGAGAGAGAGAGAGAGAGAGACAGAGAGAGAGAGAGACTGTGTCTGTGCCATTTCAAATCACATTTTTACAATAGACAATCTGACAGCTAAACTGCAGATAACGCCAGACATCTTTTTATGTGAGATCATCCGCGCTTACGGTGCGTAACGTCTCTTCCAGGATGTGATCCCACAACATCCAGGCCCCCCTGTATACTCCAGCCTGCTAGAGGTACAGCTGCTGACTCACAGTCATTACCACAATAAAAGCAGCATCGATCAGACTCCCTCCCTGTCTGCAGATATCTCAGCTCGCTGCCACTCACCGGGAAAAGGTCCTGTGTCCGCATGTCACACACTGACGCTAACCCTAACCCTGCCCTTTAACCTCAGTCGCCCCCGCCCCAACCCTAACCCCGACCCACGCACCTCCAGCGGGTCCAAACACAAGGAACTGCCAATCACAGGAGGCGCACTTTAACAAAACACATTTCTCTGCAGTTAAATCAAACAGGATGGCGAGTGCAACCTTTCATTTCCCCCCGAGGGGCTCACAAACACAGGGGCCAGCCCCAGTGGGCCTTCTCAGATGGGCGCTCAGACCTGCGCTTATAATCGAAGGATGACAACAGAGAATGTGCTCCACACACAGTTTACATGCCATTCTGCACCATCTACAACCTGCACCACCTACAACCTGCACTGCACCACCTACAACCTGCTCCACCTACAACCTGCACCACCTACAACCTGCACTGCACCATCTACAACCTGCACCATCTACAACCTGCACCACCTACAACCTGCACCACCTACAACCTGCACCACCTACAACCTGCACTGCATCACCTACAACCTGCTCCACCTACAACCTGCACCACCTACAACCTGCACTGCACCATCTACAACCTGCACCACCTACAACCTGCACCACCTACAACCTGCACCACCTACAACCTGCACCACCTACAACCTGCACTGCACCACCTACAACCTGCACTGCACCACCTACAACCTGCACTGCACCACCTACAACCTACTCCACCTACAACCTGCACTGCACCATCTACAACCTGCTCCACCTACAACCTGCACCACCTACAACCTGCACTGCACCACCTACAACCTGCACCACCTACAACCTGCACCACCTACAACCTGCACTGCACCACCTACAACCTGCACTGCACCATCTACAACCTACTCCACCTACAACCTGCACCACCTACAACCTGCACTGCACCATCTACAACCTACTCCACCTACAACCTGCATCACCTACAACCTGCACCACCTACAACCTGCACTGCACCACCTACAACCTGCACTGCACCACCTACAACCTGCACTGCACCACCTACAACCTGCACCACCTACAACCTGCACTGCACCATCTACAACCTACTCCACCTACAACCTGCATCACCTACAACCTGCACCACCTACAACCTGCACTGCACCACCTACAACCTGCACCACCTACAACCTGCACCACCTACAACCTGCACCACCTACAACCTGCACTGCACCACCTACAACCTGCACTGCACCACCTACAACCTGCACCACCTACAACCTGCACCACCCACAACCTGCACCATCTACAGCTCTCTCTCACTGTTACCCAATTATAGGCCTTTATTCAGACCTGATATAGAACCATTTTAGCATTCTGTCCACAGGCCCACAGCATGCCCAGTCTTGCATTATGAATACTGTCCATAAGCATCAGGTATCAGGTAGGTGTCCCACACTTGCCTATCAGGGACTTCTCAAGGTCCCTTTACCCCAAGTTCAAGGACCCAGAAAATGAGCATTGTACAGAATGCTACAACAAAATTGTGCAGACCAACAGTAAATCACTAGAAAAATGTCCCCAGGATCAGCCATTTTAAAAAGAATGCAGATTCTGATCCCAGATTCTAAGGGCATAATTTATATCAATACGTGGGCGTGAAGATTTTCAACACGATTGGCTAAATCTTTCAACAAAAACAATTGAGCGCTTTAAAGTGCCTCTGTCAAAACTTGTGCTGCTTTCAATAACTTTTAAGTCCTTGATTTTCTTTTTGGATATTTGAGGATTCAAGGATTCTTGAGGAGCGTGGGAACCCTGCTCGGACTTGCGAAGGCTACAGGTGTGGGTGAGATTAGGGGGGTGAGGTTCGGCGGATGTGCGGTCCTACCAGGAAAGCGCAGATGCTCCGTTGGGGGGACTCCCACTCTAAGCAGCTGTTCATGTAGTAGCCGGCATTGATGAGGAAGAGAATGCAACGCTTCACCCGGTTAAAGTTCTGCTGCAGCAGCTGCGGAGGGGAAAAACAGACAGACAGACCGACAAACAGACAGACAGGGCAGTGAGATGGAGCAGACACACGAGTAACAGATTAGAGGAAGCAGGCGGACAGACAAGCAGACAGACAGACAGGGCATTGAGTTGGAGGTACACAGGTAACAGGTAGAGAGAGAGACAGAGAGATAGAGAGAGAGACAGACAGACAGACAGGGCCTAAAAAGGGCGCAGACACATGGAAAAGAGTTTAGAGGAACAAACACATAAGTAGGGGTTTAAAAGAGCAGACAGACAGACAGACAGGAGTTTAGAGAGCGGACAGATGTGGGTTTTTATAAACATGTGTCTGCAGAGTCATATTTTGTTACATCCCACATACAAAATATTCTAATCTATGGAGGCCCTTCAGCTCACAGGACTGTGTCCACCATAGACAGATTATCATAATCATAATAATATATCATTTCATGTAAAGCAGGTACTCAAACCAGTTATTCAAAGCACTCAATAGGGAGTCAAAACCAATATATATAAATTTTTGGACAAATCTTTCTTGAGAAACTACTGTATGACATCACAAAGCAGACCACGCCCCCTGATCCTTTGTCATAAATAAGTGGAGAAAATAAGAGAGGAGAGAAAATTGTGCCGGGCTCTAGTGATGGGAGGGTGGGATGTCCCGAAACCAAAAATAGACATAGGCTACCATAAGCCATCAGTTGCACACTGATTTGACCCAGTGTTTTACTATGGCGAGGACAATCTTTCGATTGCTTCAGACACGTCAGTGATTGACAGGTCACTGTAGCTCCGCCCGTGGCTGGGGTTCATGAAGCCTCGCTCTCCCGTGACTGCCAGGCAGTGGCATGGCGCGGCTGTCAGGGCGGAGGGCGGCACGTCTGTTTCAGCCGCAGGGTGCTCTGTGGCCGCTCTGATTGGGGCCAACCCCCGCGATTCAGCTCTTTGTTGGCGAGAGGCGGGGACAATGAGGCACACGGCAACAGAGTTTCAGAGCGCTGGCAGCTTGACGTTTCTATTCAGCGCACAGTGGAGGAGCTGAAGCAGCCCCCCACCCCACCCCACCCCCCAACTTCACTGCCCACTCAGAGCTGTACAGACACCCCCGAAAACAGCCAGGGTGGCATTTAGGCTCCGACTGCGTAGTCGTTCAGGGCACATTTAATGTTAAACTCATAACTCAGTTACATGTGTAATGTTCCTCGACAAGTTACCCAGGACAACTATAAGGTCCCTTGAGTGTTACTCCAATATTCAAAACAAAATTCATTTTCATATGATTTCACTTTTCACACACTTTCATATGATTGCATGTTTTGGTTCGTAATCTGTTCCGTTGAAAATTCTCAGGAATAAAAAAAAAAGATGTACAGGCATCTAAAGAGTTATTTCAAATGGGTATTTTACCCAGGTCTGAATGTGAGAGCACACTCAAGAGTACCTCAGGACCTGTTTCATTACTTTCAAGAATTTGACTCTTAAGCAGACACACTTATTGTTCCTAGAGTTAATAGGACACATTTAATATTACGTGTTTAGAGACTTTTGGCTCCTCTTCGATGTACTTTTGTTCTATTGGTACCAAGGTTCTGAGGCCAGCTTTCACCTGTGTAAAAAAAGAAACACCACCACGTTATCCACCGGTTCTGCTACAGCTCCAGTTGCACACATGCACACACACAGTGATACATACACAGTAGCACACCAGTGTCTTTGTGAACACAAAGTCAATGGTAATAGGGCAATGCTATCAATCTCATGGACTATTAAAATGGCAAAATAAACACACACACACGCACACGCACACACACGCGCACACACACACACACACACACACACACACACACACACTTGTGTGGGTTCCGCACAGCTCTGGTAAATAAAACACAGATATGATACAGGGTATGGGCTACGGGGAGAGATGGTGAAAACAGCAGAACCCAAAGCTTGAGCAGAAAAGACCAAGACGAAAAGCCTTACAGAATTAAAGATCACTTCAGTTTCCAGGAAGATGGCCCCCTTGGTTGGCCCTGTCAGCTCCTTGTTCTTCAAGGCGTACGCTTTCCGCTCTCCATTTTGGATCTGTGGGAAAGGAGACGTGACAGCCGCCCGTCTCCCAAAGCCCTGCTGAATACACTCCCTCGGCGACCTTTGACCCCTCCAGCTGCACGAACTGACAGAGGGCCCAAGACAACTGCGGCAACGCTGACAAGTACCTGCTCATTACCGCAGGCTGACTGTCAGAGAGAGATGGGCATGCATAGGTGATTTAGGCTACATTATCATCTAGTTTTATTTAGTCGCTGTCTCACTGTCCCCTCCTCTCTCAGTTCAATTCAATTGAAGTTCTTCATTGCCGTGACATATTTTTTAAATACACATTGTATCGACTGTATAGCAATAGCTCTCTCTTTCTCTTAATTTTCAATTTCAGTTTTGAAATGCTTTATTGGCTTGGTAGATTTTAAAATACATATTGTTAAAGTTTATATAGTAAATAGTGTGACAGAAAGATTTCAATGGTAAAAATAAAGCATAATAATAAAAAGAAACAATAATAACAACAACAACAACAATAAATAAATAAAAAACTAGTACTAATAATCTCGTAAATGGTATATCTCCCTCTTTCTTTATTTCACTCTATCTCCCCGCTCTTATCGAAAACATTGAACATGAAATGCATTTTTTCAGTTTTCCTAATAAAAATGTGCCTTTTTTTCTTTTTTTTTTTGAGACAAGACTCAGTAGCAGGAGGTCAAAGCTCACTTTTAATAAGGGTATGGCCACTTTGCCCAGGAAGTCCGCACTTCTGTCCCTGTCCTCGTCGTAAACCGTGACCTCCAGCACCGAGTGAATGTCTTTCACGTTGCTGCTCGAGAGAGGAGAGACATGGAGAGGAAGAGAGAGGCACGGAAGGGGTTAGTCACGACTAAAAATAAATATCTCTAGGATCTTTGAAGTGGTGACTACATTAATACATTAAACTTTGTGTGTGACCAGTTTTATGCTAAAAAAACAAAAAAAACAGGGCCATTAATTCCCTTTTTAATGATATCTTTGAAAACGTGCCGCCTGGGGATCTCTAAAAGAGAAATTGAGGTTATTCTTGAAGACGAGCGCGAGCAGAGAGATGAGCTGCCGTGCTTTCGACGCTTAGTTTTCTGCTCAAAGAAATCTCCGGTTCTGAAACGAGCTCGCCGGGAAAGCTAGAGAGTGACAAAGAGAGAGGACACAGGGTGCCAGTTCTATTGCATTAATGTTTTAGCTTCTGTTTTAATAATAAATTAATGTTATATTTTAATGTTAATGTTATAATATATTTTGTAGTGATGGGTAAAACACTATTCAGAAAGTTAAAAAGTCAACAGTAAAAAAGTCTGGTTCGTGTCTTCTCTCTGAAGTGTGGATCAGCTCATCCAACAACATTTTTTAAATTGTTTTTGTATATTTGACCAGACAAAAATTCCTGTCCTGCTTTGATGAAGCAAGTGATACCTGTCCATGAATAGTGCAAAATATTTGACATGATTATAGTTGTTTCCCAAATGAAAACCACTGAAAGGTCTGTAGCACACCAAGAAATAACCCGTTTACTTTCAATTAACGGAAAACTCCTGCACCATGGATACACCTTTGAACAGGACAGGTCAGAGAGTGTGTGTGTGTGTGTGTGTGCATGTGTGTGTGCATATATGTATGTGTATGTGTGTGTGTGTATGTGTGTGCGTATGTGTGTGTGTGTGCATGTATGTGTGTGTGTGTGTGTATGTGTGTGTGTGTGTGTGTGTGTGCATGTGTATGTGTGTATGTGTGTGTGTGGGGGTACAGGGAAACTCACAAGGTGAAGACCTTGTTCCACTCTGGGTTGAGGTTCTTGTAAACGGTATGGGTCTGCAGTCGGTCGTTGCTCAGCTCCACCACACAGAACGGGTCACTTTTCCCTACAAAGGGGGCATGGGGTGGGGGGTTAGAGCTATCACACAGCAGCCCCCTAGCCTCCAGATTTACAGAGCTTATTTTGATGTTCAAAAAAGGGGCCAGCCCCAGTCCCTGTGAGGAAGGAAGTAACAACCACCAAATAAATATCCAGCTGCACAAATATGTAACAAAACTAATTATATAACTTACTCTGGACAAGAATGGCTTAACAATGCAGTTAACTGCTTAATAATGTTGAAATAATCTAGATGATGTTGAAATAATCTAGGTAATGTTGAAATGTCTAGATAATATAAAGGTATATAAACTCATAATGCTACAGGCCAACAAGTGAGGTAGTAATATACACTCAAGGGCATTAAAGAACAATGATTTCATAAATATTCTCGTAATTTTATAAATGGCACAGTTTTGTACAGGGAACACTCACACAAAATAGGCATGGAAACCTACGTGAGAGCCCAGACATGTTTGAGTGAATTACCCATTCCATACACCTGAGTATAGCAGCAACTAGAGTGAAATTAAAATGCATGTGGTCAATTGCTTATTAAGCGCTATTTGAAATGGAAGGAATGGCTGGTGACCTTACCCTTACAACCAGAATGTGGGCTGAACCCACATTCGCACACAAATGCACGTAAGCTCTCACACACACACACACACACACACACACACACACACACGGATACACAAAGACATTTTTAAAAAGGGACCTGAACCTTCACACAGTTTAATTTTATACCACTTCCCTATGCGCGAACAGAAATACCATGCTGTTATTGATTCCTATAAGTTTCCAAAAATGTTATGGCAGGAGGGGGCCATTTCATTGGCAGACAATATAAATGTCACTGCAATCAATTGTAAGCCATTGCTGTCTATACTAAATGTCCACCTCTGACAAATATTGATTTGGTAGCACAAAAGAGAATAATGTGCATTACAGTCCAACTTGTGCAATCATTACACACATTTATGATAAAATGGGCACTCAAAATTATGTGGATAAATTACATTACACTACATTATATTTATTCATTAAAAAGTGTAAATGTTAGAAAAAAATGTAATACAGCTTAATGCTTATTAGAAATGATCAATTACTGTATTCATTCTGAAGATAACAAACAAAATAAGCAAAACATTGTTTAAAGTATTACTTTAATTTGCCTGATATATATATATACAGTATATATACATTAAAAAAAATATATTTGTCTGTATAAATTACAGCTTGCACACCAAATGCTTGTGGGTTAACTGGTTTAAAACAGTACTGAACCACTGTGTTCACGCATACGGTGCTGCAAGAGTACACAAACATTCCGAAATGTGTATCTGAATAAAAGTCATAGCAATGAATAACTGCAAACAAATGTAACAATTGACCACATTGGTGAACATAAAAAGGTCTGAAACCGTAAGCGTAGCTTTAACATTAAGTGAGCATGAACTCATGTTCGATTTGTGGGCATTTCTTACAAGAGGTGCTTATCGCTCTGTGTTAAGCTCTCTGAAGAGACAGTGACTTCGCTTCTTTGCTGAAGATAAGATCGGAGATCTCAACACATTCATTCCATTACTGCACTGTTGCAGGCTACATTCATGTGAGCCTATCAGTGTGTTTAAGGGAATTTATCAAAGCAGAAATGCATTTACTTATTCTAAATATATATATATATATTTTAACAGTGTATTATTTGTGAAACAGCAATGGAGGGGAGGCATTCTGGATAAATGCCTCAATTAATTCTGTGGAAGTGAGGAATGAGAAAGAGGGAAAGGAACAGAGAGAGTGAAGAGGAGAGAGAAAGAGGGAGCCGCAGTGTGTTCGAAGCCAAGAATGTGAGCTCTTTATTAAAAGGCGCGGTACTGTCGGCTTTAACCTTGCTCCTGACACCTCTCCAGCCGTCCAATCGGTGCGCAGCACGCTCTAAAGGGCTTTGTCTCCCTGTCATGGCGCCGGGTGGGCTATGGCGAGGGCAAGGGCGAGGGCGAGAGCAGGGCGAGGGGCGGCAGAAGAGTGTGAAATCAGAGATCGCCATGCGGGCTGTTCCCCTGGGAACAAGGATCTCTGCGCGCGGGGTCAAAGCCAGTGGCCGAGGGGGTGGGGGGAGGGGGGGACATGTCTTAATTCGCCCCAGAAGACAACCAAACAGACCATTACAAAATCCTGCCTGTTTTAGTTTTTGGCGAAATCTCGCCCGCCAGTTCCGCAAAAAAAGCTGCACTTCTGCACGGGAAAGCTGGTCTACCACCATTTCAATACACTGACACACTGTTTTATTTTAATGTTCTACATCTATACATTTTCATTCTTTATGTTTGTTACATTTAATTCATATTGACTTATGTGAACATAAGACAATACAATTTATAACATTCAGAAATACAGTCATATTTTAGTTTTTTTTACATTTCTTTCCAATTTTTCCCCCAATTTAGTAGCCAATTGTACCCTCTTTCTACTTCAATAACCCCCTCCCCCTCTTGCACTACGAGCTCGCCACCACAGCTCTGGGACCGGCAGTGACAAAGGTGAATGACCCGCCTCCTCCGAACAGGAACCCCACCACACAGAGCCGTTGCCGGCATTCCCTCCCCGTAACACACAGCCAGCCACTCTAATACAGCCGCAAGCTCCTACCCGGGGCCAGTCATAGTCCCTTTTGGACCCCCTCCCTATGAAGTTTTACCAGTATTAACAACACGGTGCACATACTGTAGGTTATTCCGTTCCCATGTCCTTTCATGTAATGTAGTGAAAGTTCACTACTGGAGCACGCTGCCAAATGTTGGTCACATCCCAAAAAGTGGACAGGTTTATCGCTCTGAACTGCACTACTTTCGCCAGGCTTACATTGGGAAGGCACACCAGGCTAGCATAATGATAATGCCTAGAAGGCTTACAGTATAAAATAAAATGTATAATTCTGCTTTTATGCTCGTCGTATGTTTTATGATGTTTATACGATGTTTACTGAAATGTAATGTACTGTTTGAATCTGTAACTGTCTTGTATCAATCTTTCACCTGCCAAGGGACTACAGATGAAAACTAGCTCTCGAGCTAACTCTGGCACCCACTGACGCCTTTTGCGGATTTTTTGATTACTACGTGCCAGAGTTGTGACCAAGTCACTGTTATGCAAGTCATAAGTAAGTCTTAAACTTAACCTTTAAGTTTCAAGTAAGTCCCAAGTCATGAAGGGTAAGTCTCAAGTAAAGTCCCAAGTCACCGTGTTCAGGTCAAGTCAGGTCACAAGTCCCAAATTTCAGGTGTCGAATGCTCAAGTCACATTCAAAACAAGTCTCTCCCAAGTCATGTGACTCCCTATGTGCTGTCCCTTTTAAATAAAAAAAATATTAAAAAAATATTGCTTATTTTTACACAGCACAACTGGATGTTTTTCTCCCCCTGGGGTCATGGAGGTAAAGTAGCATGTAAAATATAAGGAACCTGGAGACTGCCCTCTTACCTGTGACATCAGCTGCCATCAGACCCTCTGCTCCGATGACCTTCACCTGAACCATCCCCACGTCCTTCAGGTTACGAAAGGACCGCACCACACTCTGTGGGGGAGACAGATTTTTAAGGTCTTTTTTATTGCGCAGACACAACGACATGAGATCCGCCCATTTGGATTCAATCAGGCATGCCTGAGCACACAAAAAAATATATGAATAAATAAAAATAAACTGAAATAAAAAAGAAATGAAGTAAATTAAACCATTTCAGTAGAGAGAGACAGAGAGAGAGTGTGAGAGAGAGACAGATAGAGAAAGGAGCAAAAAGAGCGGTGGTAGAATTGCTTCTGGAATCAGTGCAACAGTGTCTGTGCCATTTCAAACCACATTTTTACAACAGCAAATCTGACAGCCTAACTGCAGGTAACACCAGAGAAAGAGAGAGAGATAAATATTTATTTTATAGTTTATTTAACAGTTAATTTCATTTAATTTAGTTTAGCATTACTGCCCCTGGGGCCACATATACTGAAAAATGTATGCATTCACTACTGTAAGTCGCTTTGGATAAAAGCATCTGCTAAATGGCATATATTAGTGTATTTAATAGACACAAAAACTATGAACATTGACAGACTGTGTGAACAGGGTTTTTAGATGCATGTACAGTATTTGCCTTACATATTGACCTAAGCGCAATACATGCCCTGGATATACTGTAACTGTCACTCCCCACCACCCACCGCCACTACCACGACAGCACAATGAGGTATCTCTGTCCTACTTCCATTTTTAAATGGTTTCATCACTGCCCTCCCTCAGCGGCGTCCTGTGTGAATGGGACTCTGCTGTCTCAAGCGGGAGAGACATTTAAACGCAGCGATGGCCTTCATCTCCTGCCATTGCCTCTGACTGCTATTATCACTATACCTCTCTCTACCTCTCACCTCCCACTCAACCCCTTTTTCACTTCCTCTTCCCTCCCTTTGCCTGTACAGCCCTCTCTCTCTCTCTCTCTCTCTCTCTCTCTCTCTCTCTCTCTCTCTCTCTCTCAGATAATAGAGATGTTTCGGGTGATGGACAGTCTCCACAGGGACGGGACAGGAAGAAGCCTCAGTGGCACGCTGGGCCCCGACTGCGACAGTTTCCAAACGTGATGTCCTGTCCCGGAACAGTAAGCACTTCACAGAGATGTGTCCTAAACTCTGAGGACAAAGTGCTAAAGGGATTGAGCTGAATCAACCCTCCACAGAAACACATTGACAACATTGGATCTGTGCACATCTGAATCAGGCGGATTAGGTGTATCGGGCAGGGCTTGACTGTAACAGCGTTTGGGAAGAGCCGACCACGGCCAAACACGGTAAAGACGAACAGCAGCTTGAGCGATTTTGCGGAGGACCCGTGAAGGGAGGAGCCATCAAAGCCTCCCGCCGCTTTGTGCTTTAACATTACACGAGCGAACGCAATCTCCCGGCGTCATCGGCGAGGAGCCAACAAGTGAACCCGCGTTATCGGCCTCGCCCGCAGACAGACGCAGTCGCGTCGGGAGGGAGGGAGGGAGGGAGGGAGGGAGGGCCGCGTGTATTTTTAGTCCGCTCGAGGTGCCGACCGGGGAGGTGGCATTTACATATCACTTAATGGATCAGCCCGGCGACGGCGGAGAGTGGGGGCTTCTGGGATGGGCTCATTGTGCCCCGCGGTGGCTCGGACTCGGGGCAGGAGGAACAGGGACGCAGGTGAACAGGTCTACTGCACACAGTCTGCTGGACCAGATGCACTTCAGGACTGAGAGTTCATGTCTATTGTGCTGTTAACACTCACACACACTCACACACAATCGCACACAAATATGAACACACTTGCATACGCACATACACACATATGCACACACACACATATGTACACACAGGCACATGCATGTGCACACACATGAACACACAAACAAACACACACCTGTGTACGTACACACACACACACACACACACACACACACACACACACACACACTTGTGCACACGTGCAGGCACAATCACACGCGCAAATTATACCAGCTTATAAGTATCAGTATTCAGGACCGTGTGTGCACACGTCTTGTGTGAACAGAAAGCAAGGAATCTCAGCTGGTGTGAAAATGCAGTTCCATCAATTTATTTTCCTCTGGCACTAGTCCACTAAGATACCCAGAGGAGTGATTATAATTTAAAAATTTTCGAGTCAGAGCCGGGGACTGCAGACATAATTCATTTAAGACTCCGTAAGATCCTGGTACACACGATATTATTGTCAGGTACCGACAGAAGCAAGGGAGAAGGCGGCAAAATAAAATCACATAAGTAGAATAGGTGATTTCTCAGTACGTAGAGCGGTTCGTTGTTTCTGGTTATCGGGGGCCCTGCCTGAAAAGGGGGCTAGTTACTGACAGCAGAGCGTTTCCAGGGCGGGGGTCGGGGGTGGGGGGAGGGGGGCGATACAGCCCTCTCTCAGTAGACAGGCAGACGGACTGAAAAGCTCTGGAGATGAGGCCTCTTTATTTCTGTAATGAAAGCAGGATACGCTGTCCTCGTCGCTGTCCTACACCCCCCCATCCCCCATCCTCCCGCCCTGCCTCTGTCGGGCCTGTCAGGGGGAGAGGCGGGCGCTGGAGTTGGGCTCCGTTTTGGGGACCGTCCCGAACGGGGTGGGGGCACGTCGGGGGCCCGGTGCGGATTGACAGCCTGTCACCATGATGTCTCACTCCGTCCCCGTGCCGGAGAAAATGAATGTCACGCCGCTGAGGCGCGACACCAGCCTGTCATCTCGGCAGAGCACACCTTTTCTCCAGGCTCTGAATAACATTTACAGCCCTGCTGTCAGCCTCACCGGCTCCTGCCGGACAATCAGGAAGCGGCTGCTAAATCCGATGACTGAAATGTCATTTATGAAAATGGAATGCTAACAGCTTTCCCCTTTCTTCACTTCTTTCCTTCCCTCTCTCCCTCTCTCTTTCGCTCGCTCATTCTCTCTCTCCTGGCCCCCAGGAGTTTTTAAGGATGACTCTGGATGTGGGTTAAGAGGATGGGGTCCCTCTTATAGAACCTAAATCATGGAGCCTGTTTTCAGAGTCCTGTCTCTGGTCAAATAGTTAGATTGTGCTGTTTACACACACACATATACATACATATATATTTGGTGGTGCATTGTGGGAATGAACAACTATATATATACACAGTTCCCTCCAAAATTATTGCCACCCTTGGTAAAGATGAGCAAAAAAGCTACAAATGTCTTTGTTGTTTATCAGCTTGATCTTACACTCAAAATATGAGAGAGATCTAACCTCAAAATGAAGTAAAATGATTCAAAGAAAATACAGAGAATGCACAAGTGAAATGAGACAAATGGTTGTTGACCTTCATAAATCAGGCAATAGCTCTAAAAAATAGCTACATGCCTGAAAATACCCATCTCCATTATTAGGGGAATAATTAAGAAGTTTAAAACAACTGCAGCTGTGATGAACCTGCCTGGAAGAGGACGCAAGTGTATTTTGCCCCTACGCACAGTGAGGAGGATGGTTAGAGAGACAAACATTTCTCCAAGGATCACAGTTTGAGAGTTGCAGAAGTTGGTTGCATCATGGGGTCACCAAGTCTCCAAAACTACAATTAGACGCCACCTCCATGCCAACAAGCTATTTGGAAGGCTGGCCAGAAGAAAGCCTCTGCTGTCATCAAACCACAAACATAAGTGCCTGGAGTTTGTTAAACGTCACTGAAACTTTGAGTGGAACTCGGTTCTATGGTCAGATGAGACAAAAATAGAGCTTTTTGGCAACAGACATCAGAGGAGGGTTTGACGTAAAAAGAGGGATGGTGATGCAGAAAATAATCTAATCCCCACTGTGAAGTATGGTGGTGGATCTGTGATGTTGTGGGGCTGTTTTACTTCCAAAGACCCTGGGAACCTTGTGGGCATACATGGACTCCATCAAGTACAGATTTTAGATCAAAATCTGGCTGCCTCTGTCAGGAGGCTAAAACTGGGTCATGGTTGGATCTTCCTGCAGGACAATGATCCAAAGCATACCTCCAAATCCACACAAAAATGGTTCACTGACCACAGAATCAAGCTTTTGCAATGGTCATCCCAGTGCCCTGACCTAAACCCCATTGAAAACCTGTGGGTGAGCTGAAGAGGAGAGTCCACAAATGAGGACCAAGGACTGTCTGTACAGAGGAGATTCTGTACGGAGGAATGGTCTCAGATCTCTTGGTATGTGTTCTCCCACCTCATCAAGTATTATAGGGGAAGACTCAGTGCTGTTATATTGGCAAGGGGAGGGTGCACAAAGTAGTAAATGCAGAGGTGCCAATAATTGTGACACACGTTTTTGAGAAAATGTATATTTTTTTATATGGATTTTTTTTTCTTTGAATACTTTTACTTCATTTAAAGGCTAGATTCCGCTCATATTTTGAATGTAAGATCAAGCTAATGAACAACAAAGAGATTTTTTCATACCCTTTTTTCCTCATCTTTGCCAAGGGTGCCAATAATTCTGGAGGGCACTATATATATATATATATATATATATATATAGCTTTTCATTCCCATAATGCACCACCAATGCTGTTCAAATGGGGTCATCATTATTGCTTTCTAGTCTCACCAGCAGATAAAACGGTTGCCTGATATGGGGTTAATTCCCCACAAGTAGGGAGTTTGAAAAAACCCATAATGGTAACTTTCAGAGGAAAAAATGTGAAATGTGAAAAATATTCAGTCCTGTCAATCCTGCAGGTTAATTGAAGATGGGAGATTTTTGAGAAGTGAGGAGATAATCAAGGGTGGCAAACCTGACACACACACACACACGCACACACACACACACACACTTACACACACGCACACAAATGCACCCACACTCACACTCACACACACAGGCACACACACACACACACACACACACCCACACTAACACACTCACACACACTCACATGTTTAAATGAAATGATAAGACATCCCCCTCAGTCAGCACACTATAACTGCTCAAATATGTATTATACACTCGCTGTATTACATGCTCTATATGCGGTAATTAAGCACTAAAAAGTAGGACCATTCACACATCCAAAAAAATGTAATGACTTCAGGTGCGAAAGGATATGAAACTCAATTGTGAGTAAAGTAATTAAGCAGTAACATAAAAGGACACTGTGGCACTGCGGTCTAATGACAACCAGCCCCCAGCATTAAATTTGTTTTTAATTTTAATTTCGTTTTGAGTAAATATTCTGTTGTATAAATGTAAATAACATATGAACAAAATTATTCACGTAAACCCTGGATAAGCGTGTGTACTAAGCAAATCATTAGTAACATATAAAGTCAATAATACATCACTGAAGCATTTAATCGCATATTTTTCAACTCCCTACCGCAGGAAGGGAGAGCTGAGGCTACCTGCTCGGCGCGGTGGCCTCAGAGACGACATGTGTGTTATTCATCACGTGTTATTATTTCTCCTGCTGAAGTTAGGGGCTGTGGCGGTGGCGGCGTGCGTGCGTGCGCGGGTGAGCGTTCCGCAGGGGGGCTGATCTCGCGCGGACAGCGGCGGGAAGGCGTTCCGCCGAAACGCTAATCTGTTCGAGGAGCATTCCGCGACGTTAGCACCAGCCACTTCATTTTTTTTGCTAATCTGCCGCTCCCGATAAGGTGTATCTTTATTAAAGTCGCTCACTGAAAGGGTGTCGGGAGGGGGGGGGGGGAACATGCTAATAATGGAGCAAATTAATGTTGTGCAAAACCAGTCAGATGGTTTGGCCCCGAGACTGAATGCCCACTGGAAGGGGAGCTGTGGCCTTGTGGAGGATGTGGGGCGGGGGAGGGAGGGGGCGTCTATCCTCTACAGCCGGGGAAATGGCCCGGAGTCCTACGATGGAGAAATAGCTTTTTCTTTCATTACCCACGAGCCCCCGCGCCCTCTGCGGTGGGCGTGGGTGCGAGCGGGAGCGCTGGAGGAGGGGGGGGGGGTGCGCCGCGTCTGCCTGTCCCGGTCCAAGAGCTCCCCTCTCCGAGAGCTCTGCGACACTGCAGCCCGGGAGAGTCTGGAGCAGGCGGCCCGCTCCGATATGTAGGTCAGCCGTCCGACACCGGGCCTCTGGAGGATAGCGCGCCGCGGCTGATCAAATTCACCTCCCCTCGTGACTTTAAACCGACGCGCCGAAACACACACACACACACACACACACACACACACACACACACACACACACATATTATATGTGAACATTCGGCCGGACTTAAATTTGACACCACAAAGAGCAGAGCTCAAAGAATTTAAAGCCTAGCATGAAGAAAGCGTGAGTAGTGAAAATCATTCTACTGCTTATCATTAGAAGCAGCAATCCCTAAATGTCCTCCCAGCCGCTTTTTTACTAAAAACATTTCAAAACGGGCATTTGTTTGTGAGAAATGCGCTGTGCCAGGCAGCGGATAGTGAGCGGTGAATGGCACCGTGACCTTCCAGCCCGAGCTGTCACTGGGACAGAGAGACGGACAATAGACTCAAAGCGGTGCTCTGTCTGCTTCTGATGGCTCCCGGTGACGGTGAGCGAGGGGTTAATGCCGCAAAGACAAAGGCGGGGCCTCCGGGCATTGTGCTGTGTTCAGGGGGGCCACGGGGCCAAAGGGCTCCCCTCTCCGTCACTACCATCCTTTCAGCGATCGGGAGACGGGCATTCAGCGCCCGACGCCACTCAAAAGACCCTGTCACAATCCCCCCTCTCCTCTCCTCTCCTCTCCTCTCATCTCCTCTTCTTTTCCCTTCCCTCTCTCTCCGACGGGACTCTTTCCTCCGCTCCCTGCAGCCCCGCCTGGCCAAACCCATCGTTTGAAAAGGGGGTCACGTTAGCGAGGCCCTGCCACTGTCCCCCATCCCCCCGAACAGAGCCCACGGTGGAAGGTGTTCGTGATGCAACCGTAGAGAATGTCACCAAACGCACCACTAGAGGGCAGCACGGAGAGGCTTCACCAGAGCCAGCCAGAGGGGGATGGGCTCCCCCTCTCGAGTCTGGTTTCTCCAAAGGTTTCTACCTATTTGTTCCACCAAGGGGGATTTTTCTTGTTACTGTTGCCCTATGCTTGCAGGGGAATTTGGTGGGGGTTTAGGCTGGGGTCTGCTGTAAAGTGTATTGTATTGACAAAAGTTTATTTGATTTGATTTGATTCACCACTATGGGTTCAATCTGTGAGCCCCCAGAGCTGTAACTGATGATAACCATCCCAGGACAAGTGGTGGGTCCCATTGTGACAGCCAACAGGGCACTCCATTTTTTAAAAATCAGTCTTTTAAGTGGCTGGTTCATGGGAAAGGAACATACATGGTTCACACATGCGCATACAGGTTTGTACTGTTTTTCTATTCCCCAAAACATTTTTATTTTTATTTTTATAAGTGTCTGGCTACTTTATGAGTGATGATTCCCAAGCGAAATAGAACACCTAGAACACCTATCCCATGGGTATCACCCCTGTCCAGGTCAAACTGGGGCTTTTTGATGGGGTCTCACTGTTTGCAGGTGAGGGGGGTATCTGATGGGACACAGGTGAGGGGGGTATCTGACAGGACACAGGTGAGGGGGGTATCTGATGGGTGGCACACAGGTGAGGGGGGTATCTGATGGGACGCAGGTGAGGGGGGTATCTGATGGGACACAGGTGAGGGGGGTATCTGATGGGACACAGGTGAGGGGGGTATCTGATGGGACACAGGTGAGGGGGGTATCTGATGGGTGGCACACAGGTGAGGGGGGTATCTGATGGGACACAGGTGAGGGGGGTATCTGATGGGACACAGGTGAGGGGGGTATCTGATGGGTGGCACACAGGTGAGGGGGGTATCTGATGGGTGGCACACAGGTGAGGGCGTTTTGGAACTCACGTATCGGCGGAGGATCTCACACCGCTCCAGGGGGTCATCCAGGATGTTGACGGACAGGTCGGAGATGGACACGGCCGTGGAGGCGGTGAGGGTGACCAGTAGCACCAGCATGCCCTTGTCCTCCTCCAGGGGCAGGTCCAGCTTGTGGGTGTGTTCCTTACTCATACCAGACAGGTCTAACAGGGACCTGGAATACATATACATGCACACACACACACACACACACACACGATTTTCCAAACTATTCTTCCAAATAGCACACGTGGGGGTGCTATCTCTGCATCAAGAGTAATGAGCTACTGCTTTCACACACACAGACACACACACACACACACACACACACACACACACACACACACACACACACACACACATATACACATACATGGGCTGCACAAGAAAATGGCTGCCTGGCCCTTCAACACATGGGAGCCAGAAACTACATTTCCCAGCAGGCCACAGTCCAACATCTGAATGGAGTAAAGTGATTGGGACTAACAAACAGCTGAAGGCCGCCATTTCGAGGCCTATTTAAAGGACTTGTACATGTCACACTGAGAAGGAGTAGGAAAGTGTTTGGGAATGTGGAGAGAGAGAACCTGTGAAGTCTATTGACCAGCTGGGATTTGGAGAGAGAGAGTTGGAAAAGTGATTTGGATTGTTTATTGTGTTTGCCCTAGATTGCGTGAGGACCCCCTTTGGATATCGACTACTGGACTGGATTGTGGAACTGACCTGGAATTTGACATTGGATTTTGGACAACCCCCAAAGACCCCACCCTTTTTGTGTTTGTTGAAATTAGTGTAATAAATTGTTTTGTTTATAATACTGCCTCCTCCGGGTTATTTAACCTGCCTACGCCCTCTGCAAGGTCCATGCGTGTTGCCCAATCCCTAGGGACACCACAATACATGCACACACTCACACATACATACATATACACACACACACACATATACACACACACACACATATACGCACACACATACACACACACACACACACACACACATATACACAGTTACTCAATTGCACATCTAGAGAAGGTGCAAACATGGAGACACTGTGCTCTATTGTCTAGCCCCTGTACAGCCCAAAAAGACTCTTCCATTATGGTGATGATTTTAAACATGCTGTTTTTTATGACTAAATATTTGGGAAAAACTACTTTGCCAAAGATGCATACATTTTCCATGTAAGGGGCTCCCTATGTCCAACTAATACTGTCCTTGGGGTTCAGATACAAGCAGACTTAATGTCTCTTTTTCAATCTTTAACCACCATCATCTCTGTCCTGAGAAACCCGTCACTTTCCCCCCGATAACTGACTTTGTCAAGGAAGGCACCGGAAAAAACCCATCCCGCTCAGCCCGACATCGCCTCGGCCGTTTATAACACCTTGGGTGATGACATCCGTCGCCAAAAATCCATAAAGACCAGCGCTCCATCAGAAATGTGCTCCTGGACCCTGAAACCCCTCTCAGACAGCCCTTTCCCCATCCATCACACACACACACACTCACTCACACACACACACACACACACACACACACACACACACTCACACACACACACACACACTTGCACACACACACACACACATGCACACACACACTGTCTCACACACACACACACACACACACACACACACACACTTGCGCATGCACACACACACTGTCTCACACACACACACACACACACACACACACTCGTGCATGCACACACACTGTCTCACACACACACACACACACACACACACACACACACACACACACACACACACACTCACACACTTGCACATGCACACACACACACACACACACACACACACACACACACACACACACTCACACACACACAGCGGCACCCGACAGCGGGCTCTGATTTACGGACTCATCGCTCAGGAATCAGTGCCCTTCCTGTTCGGTCACTCATCTACATCCAGCACAGATAAGAGCGAACACAGACGTCCAGACAGATAAACTACCGCGCAGTAAAAGTCAATGTTAGGCACGTGCTGCCACAGGGCTGTATCGACGTGTCCTGTAGCAGTAAATCTCTGGGTAATATGTCAGATCCTGTGGTTTTTGAAAGGAAGGTGAGGGGGGAACTGAAATTCAGAACTGCCATTTGTCATGGGAAGACATACAGCAGCACACCATAGGACCTGTAGGTCTCTCTTCATGATTCAAGGCTCAATATTCAGGCATTGCACCTAAATACTAATGCTTTTCCCTGCTAGTTAATAAGCCTTTGTCTGTTCTTCTGCCATTCGATCAGACAAACTACTGATGAAGCACTGACGAAGTTGGATTTACATCAAATTTTAAAACAAATGTGAGTGCTCTTGCATGTTTCGAAGGCCGCGGTTTCTTCCTCAAGCATAACAGTATGGATTTATCGCTCAAAGTTTGAAACAAAGTTAGCAGCATAGCAATTTTCCACTCTACTCCACTCTACCTGTTTCAGATGCACTGTACTTTCGTAGAGATCTATCACATGTGACATTCAACCCAAGGTCCTGCCTCACTGTGTTCATTAAGGCCCCCGTGGAACTGATCACAGGGGTGATCCCTGGTGCCCTGGCCCAAATTCTCCCCCAGTTTAACTGGCTGACTCAACCAAAGCCCCTACGCCACAGCCGATGTGTGGTGAGCATACTAATGCAAAACAACGAGCCTCACCCAGGTGGGGGCCACACATCCAAACACACCCCCCCCACCGCCCTTACTGTGACATACTTTAAGATCCTTGAGAGGGGTGAAAGGCGCTGTATAAATGCTGCTGGCCTGGTCATATTCGTTAGCGAGTGACGCTCATTCGGGAGCTGGCTGATCTCTCCCCTGCGCGGGATGGGCGACCCACCTGCCGATGAAATCGTCCCTCTTCCCGGCGTCTTTGTCCCAGACGGTGATCTCCAGGACGCCACCGTTCTCCTCGTACAGGTGGAAGTCAAACTGCTCCCTCCACTGAGGGTTCAGCGTCTTGGGCATCGTCTACGGGACACAGGAAGTGAGCGTCCTCGCGCCCTCCGTTAACACATCCCTACTGCCTCAGCGAGCCAATGTTGTGCGTTGACCGCCCGGCAAAATGGCTTCGAGACCAAGCTTCAGGATTGAAGGTTTAAAGCAATCGCCAGTGTGACGCTATGCACGATAATATAACACAGCAATGCTTTCTGAATTGTAGGGCTATTTGAATGTGCATTTGTAACTTTTTTTGTATTAAGTATTTGTTCTACACTTCCCCCTTGTATGCAATAATACTCTGATGACATAGATTATCTTTATTAAATAATCAATGTCACAATAAGCTTGGTTTCTCTTATGATTATATCATTTTTCCATTTTTTTGATGCTGAAGCAATAATGCGAGAAACAGTGATGTGGCAACAGTAACCGTGGTGACAGCGGAAGCAGTAACCGTGGGGACCGCAGCAGCAGCAGCAGCAGCAGTACCTTGCTCTTGTATTTCTGGTGTCCGAGGCGGAACTTGACGTAGGGGTCACTGAGGCCATTGGTGTCCATGGGCAAGAGGTTCCGGCCCTCGATGAGGCTGATGCTGACGATGCCCCTCCACAGCTGAGACTTCCTGTGCACGTCTGAGAGCTTCTGCTGTGGCTGCTGCTTCAGTACACACACACACACACATACAGGATTAGAACCACCTACTCACACTCTGCACACACATGCAGGAGTAGAACCACCTATTCACACTCTACACACTACACACTACACACACCTACAGGGTTAGAACCACTTACTAACACACTACACACTACACAATCATACAGCGATAGAACAACTTACTCTACACACTACACACACACACACTAACACATACAGAGTTAGAAACACCGCACACACACACACACAAACACACATATATACATACAGGGTTAAAACAAACTAATTACACTCTACACACTACATATACACATACACATACAGGGTTAGAAGCACACACACACACACACACACACACACACACACACATGGTTAGAACCACCACACACACATACACACACAAACACTACATACCACACGTGCATGCACAAACACATACAAAACACCACACACACACACACGCACTGCAAAACCGCACTGCATCCTTAAAACATAATACTTTAACTTTGAATGCTCACTGCATTTCAACATATATCTATTCTGTACATAGACATGATCCACTCCATCCAATCCAAATTCCATAATTAGTTATCTCATTCAATATTATTGTGTCCCATCACTGGGCTGCACCTTTAGCTATTCAACACTTAATAATGCCACAAGAATTATTTATGAATGACAGCTTATAATATGTTACAGTAAGGAGTAATATACTGTATCTCCACTGTATATTAACCAATATAATAATCAAGACTGCACCTAATGTGTTCTGAGACATGAACGCATTTGTAAATACATTTTGAACAGAACACAAAGATGAAATAGTCTACTCTCAGCAGAGAAGCAAGGAAATGTTATTAAGTTTGAGACACATCGTGTAGCACCAAGTGAATCTTTAACCTTTGCGGAAGGCACAGAGCACGTCGTTTAAGAGGGCCTGTACTTATGTGTCTTACGAAAAGCGAGTCCTCTGCTTGGCCCCACTTAGAGACCGATTTGCATTATTTTGTTCAAAACTGTTTCCATTAAACTTTGAACGAACTTCCCGTGCATGGAGAGGCTTTGATCTTGTGCTAGGCCCGGATGCATATTCTTCATGCATTAAATCATGCGAGAGGCTGACAATGTTCACATCATCATTCCGTATGTAAATCATGTAAATGCTCTTCTTACAGAGATAGACCACTTGAAAGAGAGATGTCCTCATGTTGTTGCTAGAGACGACCCCTCTCTTAAAAAAAAAAACCTTAAAAGACTTGTATTTGAACTAAGACCTATTTAAAACTGATGGAATGACATTGCTTTGGGAAAAGATAACGAATCAATTAGGAAGAAATATAAATCGCGATGTGCGTTTTTGAACTCTCCAACTTCAAAGATGCCGCGGTTGGGGAATTGGGGGGGTGCGGTTGGAGTGTTTGTGTGTGCGAGTGCGTATGTGTGTGCGTGTTTAAGTGCTAGGGAGAGGGCATTCTGAGCCCAGACATCATTTTTTCGCTGTTGTCGTAATGTGGTGATGCATTGAGAACACCATGCATGGCTTCATTAAAGAAACATGTTTAAAAATAAACACGATTTGCTCAGAAGTGTGGTTAGCTAAGAGGTTTTTTAGCCTTTCCGCTAATTCCCCTGTCACACCCCGACCGGGCGGGTTTGAAGCTTCAAAGGTCCGGACTATTGTCAGCACAGCGGGGAGCCGTGGAGAATCACTTTCATGCGGAGAATTGCTTAAGAAGTTACATTACAGCCCGACAAGAACTTACAAAAGACTGACTCCGGTTCAGCAAAGTCACTGGGATGACAAGCCCACCCAAAGGGCTGCCGCTAAATGACCCTCTCCCGAGGGATAAGTGCAATCAAAGCGGGAGAGAGGCTCGGGGGCTCTCTCAACAGATGTGGAAAAAAAGTGAATTGTCTCTTCTCTATACCGTTTCTATACTATCACTAAACAACACAGAGAATAATCGGAAATGCGCTGTAGCTATGGCTGCGTATAACGCTCGTAGCTGTGTTACTCTCTATGGCCTGACCATTTCCTCTCATGCTTTGCGCGGTAAAACAATAAACAGACAGGAATCCCCGATCAATTACATAAAGATTGTATGCCTCTTTTCTATGTGGTTTTCCAATTGGCACACTTCAGCTACCTGTATTTAGTAAGTGAGACACTTTTTTTAAATTTTAGATTTGTACCCTCTCAATCAGGGAGAGACATGACAGGACTAACAACTCTGGGAGGCTACTGTGGCTGGCTTTTGAGACACTTTCGTAAACCAGTACGAAACAGACAGAAGAGACGAATACAATCTGAGAATAAGATTTTCACGGAATCCCCTTCTAAGAGTGATGTTCCATGTGTCACGACTGGCGAGGGGGGCAGGGGCCAAACCTCCATTTCAAAAAGCAGAGCCCGAAGGATCGAGATGAGACATGAGGGAACGATGTGCAAGGCATGATGGGAAATCACACAGAACAGGAGGCATACCTCCACCCGCTGAGCGTGGTGACCTACATCTTCCATGGGCAGACAGTTTGAGGTCAGAGGTCAGAGGTCAATCAGCAGGTGGGAGGACTAAAACACCCCCAGGCCTGCTCTACATTATACAGGTGACCTGTTCCCCTTGCTGGGCTTGGAGCCCCTTGTTATCCACAGGATAAACTAAACACAAACTTCCTCGTAAAACAACGCAAATGCTGACTCTGACCTCACTCAATAAATTACCCAAATGTCACCACTTCAAAAGGACATGCTGTTTATAAGGCTGGTAGCTGAGGTCAGGAGAGAGCGGCAGCCAGTGGAGGAATGCCTTCTGCACAATCTGAAGTGGGTATCAAGGCTGAATGGGAGAGACGATCTGGTTGGTGGAGCTGAATTGATCTCTAAATGGCTATCCGATTGGTGGAGCTGATTTGATCTCTAAATGGCTGTCCGATTGGTGGAGCTTATTTTTAGCAGCAGGTGCGTATCTCGTATAACCGAAAGATATATTGGCATGCTCCATTTTTGTATCTAGTTCTGCAGACTGAACACATTTGGTCATGGAGAGAGTACAGTACTATCATTATCCATTCCCACATACTCTTATCAGGAAGGGTTTGTCGTACTGTACTCAATATGCTGACACTTGATGAATTTTCCCAATTTCCACCAAATAATATAAAGTTTGAGTTTTTCTAATCAGAAGAATAGAGGTTAGAAGTTCAGATTTGGGATCACATGACCTATTACAAACATTCTGCCCCTTTGTTTGTTGAAGTTCAAGTTTAGAGATGGTGCATCTTTCATCCAACAAATCTCCTTCCCAAACACCACAATTAAAAAAAGGACAAAACACTACAGTGAACTAACTACGACAGTAAAACAGACCGTCACACGTTTAGCTTACAGAAGAATCCAAACAAACAGTATCATGATTGTTTCCATGTGAGGATTCTTCTGCCACCGGACAAAAGGATGGTCCTTGTAACCACATACCGCGGTCGGAAAAAACAAAATAGGGGAGACACTTAAAATGTGAGTGAAGACGGCTGAGGATGACCGTATGACCGCTTGACCATATGGCCCTGTGACCGTCGGCATGGTGACGCAGGCTGAGGGCACAGGGTGGTGAGACAGGGGCAGACCTGGGCTCAACTCAGGGGAGAGCAAAAGGGACAAGCACACACTGTGTATTACCTTACTGGATCGTTTCCAACTCCTTCTCAAAAGCATAGTCTGTGAACAAGACAAAGCAGTTTACAGTATTCATCACCGGGAGCAGGGAAGAGGTCGGCGAGGGGTCAAAGGTCAGCCCAGTCTCGCAGCGCCCAGGTGACCCCCACGCATACGCAGTTTTCACACACTCAGGGATATGTGCGCACTTACAGACACGTGCACTGCAAACTTATATGTCAGAGGTTATGACCAGGTCATTTTATTTACCCAAGAAATGTGTCCCATTTTAGTAAAGGTCATTTGTAGTTATTATATTATTGTTTATTTGATGCCTCTTAGCTCAATTTTAGTTCCACAATTCAAGTGAGTATTATTTCTCTTAAGAAATAATAAGACAAACCAAAGGCTTCCAAGTGCTTTGTATAACCATCTCAATGACTACTTCACTTAAATAATTAGATTATATGAGTTATGTTAAATTATATTGAATAATATTATATTATAAAATATAACATATATATAATAATATAATAATATGAATACATAATATAGCGTATTAAGTTATAAGCTATATTAAAGGCGTAAGAATACATTTGGCCTTTGCGTTTAGTTACAGAACATAAAGTGTAACTAACATGGAACATCACCACATTATTGTTGCAACATTTAATCTACCATTTTTAACTCTCACCACTGGATGGGGCTAGAGGACAGCAAGTCCAAAATAGTGTAATATTTCAGTTCACATAATTCAAAGCTTTACTTAATGAGGCATGATTTGGGATGATAAATTCAGTCTCTGATGAGACTATGAAACAACAAAAGCCCTGAAACACACAACACTAGTCAGTTTTATTTGACCTCAGACTAAATATAATGCAAAACATACTGTCCACTGTTTCACCTGAAATAATAAAACAATTGGGGCAATTAAAAATACAGACCATAATCCAATCAATCAGCAGATGTAACAGCAGAGCACTTGTGTTTCCTTGATTGACTTTGCACTCCATGTGTTTGCAATGTGCACCTTCAATAGCAATTTATTTCACTGTGTATTTTAATGAACAACTGGACCGTCTCTAAGCTGCTGATGTTGTTCCTCTAACTCAGGAAACCCATTTCCAATGTATTTCAGTGCGATAGAACAGATACGATTACGAAGTGCCAGGAATTAAACTCGATTCAGTCTGAGGATTGAAACTACATTTCCCATCAGCCCCAAGACTTTGATCAACATGCTTGGCCAAATACAACAAGAGGAAAGGCAGGAAAGCTAAACCGCTAATATCAAAAGGCACATCACATTTGATAAAAAAGGAGACTGCGGGAAGGTGATGCATAATCACATCTATCTACAGGAGAATGCTGGAGACACAAGAAGGTTTAGGTAAGGGGTACAGTTAGGCTAGTTCAGTCTATGTGGAGGCTGGCTGGAAACATTAAAGAGGATTGTGTCTACAGGGTGCTACTATATAACCGGACTCACTGTGGCTACATAAGGCCTCCAGCGATGAGTTTGGCGCCCCGTTCTCTGTGAGGGAACACAGTTAGATTTAACACCTTACAGTGACAGAGTCGTGGGTTTGCGTAATGACACTGAGGTTGTGATAGCAGTAACTTGGTTTCCTTACTGCTCTATACCTCACCTTTTTGTATGCGCTTTGTAAGAGCTTCTGTTAAATGACAAATTGTAAAATGTAAATGTAGACAGAGTTGGACGTGCACTTTGTCACATTCCTTCGTTAAAGATGCTTCAAGGATACAGTTAGGTTCAGAAACAGATTGTTGGGAGCTGTTGATGTAAAACCAGAGAATCACTCACTTGTCAGATAATCCCTGTATGTGAGAAGAGCATCATGGGACTTGTAGTCCACGTTCAGACCCATGGACTCATTCATGTCAGGAATAAAGAGGCAGTGCATCATGTGCTGCCTGTGACACTGGTCAAACACGTGTGTCCAGGGAGCCCAGCACATCCCAAATAAATTATTTTAATTACCATCTTTGTCCTTTGGATCTCATAACAGCAGGGCCTACATATCTCGAATACGTTTCACGACCAGGACAAACAGAAATCTTCATGATGCTCTTGGTACCATTTCCAAACTCACATCTGTTTAGAAATTGTAATTAGATTACCCCCACAATATTTCCATGGCCAGTTTTATTCACATTAAAAAGATTATCATATTGCATTGTTTTCTCCCGCCCTACACAATACATAACACAATTAGTGGGACCTGTGAGTTTCAATGTGCCATTACCGTTTCTTTGGGGGAGAGAGTGTCCTATTTGCGTTATAAAGACACCAACACCCAATTGACATCAGGGCGACAAGAATAGTATTGAATTACAACAGTCCTTCCTTTTTTATATTTAAATTCAAACAACCAAAGTGTGTGGAAAAAACATATTCAGTCAGGGACTAGTTATGGTGCTTCTAGTGTTAACATTTCAGTACATCATGATGTGACGAATGCATAAATGTGGAGTCGTGCAGTGTTATGCACCAGTGTAGAGACTTATTTGGCCTGGCTCATACATGTATATAATATAACAGAATGAGCAGAACACACTCTGCCCCTGACTGGACTAAATCTGAGCAGAGCTTCCTGACTCCTTACCTTTGACTCTTAACACCATTAGCTCAAAGCCCAGGAGCAAGCCAATCACAGCAAAGACAAAGGGGTGAGGGGAGGGGACTGAGGAGACCTTGCCACCGAGGGCGGTGCACTTACAGCCTCTCTGAAATCTCCATCTTTCGGGGACAGCGTGACAGCCAGCTCCAGGGTCCCCAGGTCATGCTCGGGGTAGTGGGGGTCCTTCAGATACAGCGTCACATCCAGGGTCCTGCATCGACAGCGCACGGTCACAGTATGGTCAGGACATTGTTAGAACATGGTCAGGGCATGATTAGGGCATGGACAGAACATGGTCAAGGCATGATTATGGCATGGACAGAACATGGTCAGAGTACGGTCAGGACATGGACAGAACATGGTCAGGGTACGGTCAGGACACGGACAGAACATGGTCAGGGTACAGTCAGGACATGGACAGAACATGGTCAGGGTACGGTCAGGACATGGACAGAACATGGTCAGACATGGACAGAACATGGTCAGGGGACAGAACGGTCAGGACATGGACAGAACATCAGGACATGGACAGAACATGGTCAGGATATGGACAGAACATGGTCAGGGTACGGTCAGGACAAGACAGAACATGGTCAGAGTACGGTCAGGACATGGACAGAACATGGTCAGGGTACGGTCAGGACATGGACAGAACATGGTCAGGGTACGGTCAGGACATGGACAGAACATGGTCAGGGTACGGTCAGGACATGGACAGAACATGGTCAGGGTACAGTCAGGACATGGACAGAACATGGTCAGGGTACGGTCAAGACATGGTTAGAACATGGTCAGGGTACGGTCAGGACATGGACAGAACATGGTCAGGGTACGGTCAGGACATGGACAGAACATGGTCAGGGTACGGTCAGGACATGGACAGAACATGGTCAGGGTACAGTCAGGACACAGACAGAACATGGTCAGGGTACGGTCAGGATATGGACAGAACATGGTCAGGGTACAGTCAGGACATGGACAGAACATGGTCAGGGTACGGTCAAGACATTGTTAGAACATGGTCAGGGTACGGTCAGGACATGGACAGAACATGGTCAGGGTACGGTCAGGACATGGACAGAACATGGTCAGGGTGCGGTCAGTATATTGTTTGTGTTCTTCCCAAGGCATTACAACCTGGTACTGTCTGGTCGAGGTACAGTCACATGACAATCATCTCAGAGCAAACATTTCAAACATTTTCATTGTACACAGGTAGACTCCAATAAAATAATTATGTGACCTCTGAAGACTATTTATTGCACCAAGTTTATTTAGGTGTGTCTTAGACAAAGGGGTGAAAACTTATGCAATCAATTATCATCTGTGTTTTATTTGTAATTAATTCATTAAGAAAAAGCTTTAGAGTTGTTGCTTTTTATTTGACATTATAGATTATTTAGTGTTTATCAGTGGCGAGAAATCCCAATGAAATCAATTTTGATTCCATAAAACATGAAAAATGCCAATGGGGGTGATTACTTTTTATATGCACTGTATGCTGTTAAACTATTTCAAGGACTGTTTATAATATACACCAAGCAACAAAGAAGATTGAAACACACATTTAAAAGTAAAGAATGGGAGGTGAGAGGTTTGAGGATGCGGCACGGTGGTGCAGTGGATAGCACTGTCGCCTCACAGCAAGAAGGTCTCGGGTTCGAATCCAGGCCGGGGGCCTTTCTGTGTGGAGTTTGCATGTTCTCCCCGTGTCCGCGTGGGTTTCCTCCGGGTACTCCGGTTTCCTCCCACAGTCCAAAGACATGCACATTAGCCTAATTGGAGAGTCTAAATTGCCCGTAGGTATGAGTGTGTGAGTGAATGGTGTGTGTGCCCTGCGATGGATTGGTGACCTGTCCAGGGTGTATTCCTGCCTCTCGCCCTATGCATGCTGGGATAGGCTCCAGCCCCCCCGTGACCCTGACCAGGAATAAGCGGCTTAGACAATGAGATGAGATGAGGTTTGAGGAGATAGTGAGAGAGAGAGAAAGGAAAAGAGAGAGGGAATAACGGGACAGTGTGACAGTTACCTTTTCTGTTCCAGGGACTCCAGGTACAGGTAGGCAGATCCCATGAAGTCATCTTGAAGCCCAAAGTCATAATCAAACACCTGCAGGAGCATTAAACTCAATCACTAGCTGAACATAACATGCAATGGACTTTTCCACTATTTGATTGATCATTTTGTTCATTGATCATTGATGATTACATTGGTACTGTATACTGGAGCCTAGTGAAGGAAATATAAGTTTTATGATTTATGCAATACCTTAATAATGTTTGGTACCCAGCAAGGGTACAATTGCACTACAACAATATACCACTGAAAACAATTGTTGGACTTGGACAAATAATGTTCATGCTCAATATGGCCACTAGGGGGAGACAGTGTCCAGCAAATAAGTAACTGGCAAAATAATGGAAACAGTTGAGTAAATGAGGAATACTGGCAGCTCTGTTATGGTGTGGGGTGCATTTTCCAGGCATGGTTTAGATCCACTCAGCCCCTTGTACGGTAAACATCAATAAATATAAAGCCATTCTGAGTAATCAAAGGAGTGGTCTCTTCCAGGATGTCAATTCCCCCATCCACAGGGCACAAGTGGTCACTGAATAGTTTGATGAGCATGAAAACAATGTAAACAATATGCCATGGCCATCTCAGTCACCAGGTCTCAATTGAACACTTGTGGGATATTCTGGAGTGGCACCTGAGACAGCTGTTTCCACCACCATCAACAAAATGATGGAATTTCTCATGGAAGAATGGTGCATCCCTCCACTAGAGTTCCAGACCTTTGTAGAATCTATGCCAAGGTGCATTGAAGCTGTTCTGGCAGCTCATGGTGGCCCAATGCCCTAGTAAAACACTTTATGTTGGTAGTTCCTTTATTTTGGCAGTTAGTACTTGTGTACTGTGTTCCAAGAATACCACTCCCCAGAGGACAGTCCTCCTTGCTGTGGGGGGCGCTGTGCTGCAATCTTACCTTGACATACAGGGGCTCCCGCAGGCTGTCCAGCAGCAGGCTGGCCTTCTCCTCCCACACGGGGTTCAGGTTCTTGTGTATGGTCTTGCTGCGGAACACTTCTTTACCCGACAGTTTGAACTTGACATACGGGTCACTTGTTCCTGGAGAGGAGGAGAGGAGAAGAAGAGAGAGCCTTTGTGAGTTATGAAGTTTAACTATATTTTAACTCACAGGTCAGTCACAAGAAAAATACTGAGTGACTTAAGCAGTCTGAGATCACTCCCCCCAAAATTGTAATAAACAGAAAGATAATTGTTGGAGTTGCTACTGCATACAGTTTAATCAGAAGGACACATGTCGGCAACTTGGCAAACGGACAGTCGTCCTCCTCCTTTGAGATGTTTTAGATGTGAAGGGAGAGAGGGAGAGAAAGAGAGAGGGGGGTCATATTCATGGCAGCTGCTGGAGAGTATGTGTGTGTATATATGTGTGTGTGTGTGTGTGTGTGTGTGTGTGTCTGTGTGTGAAAGCAGCAGCTCGTTACTCTTGATGCAGAGATAGCACCCCCATGTGTGCTGCAGTGGGGTTCGGAAAATCAATACCCAGCAGATCCTTTAAATCACTGTCTTAAATTGGACTCATTTATTGTAATTAACTTTCAAAGCGTACACAGAAAAGCCATTCAAAATCTGCCATTCTCAAGAACTGCTAGAAGCGTACATTCTACATAGGATAGCAGAAGCCCTGTCAAGCTCTACTTCACTATTTTGAGCAGAAGATAATTCATATATGATGGCATGGGCACTGAAAATGAAGCAATCATAATCACGGTTCGACTTGATCTCATTAATGAACAGCTGTCGAGCTGACTTTAATAAAATGAGAGAGAATTTAAGTAATATAGATTGGGTAAAACTTCTAGATTGCAGAACTGTGAATGAAAAATGGACTATATTTAAAAGGGTTCTTGTAGATGTACAGTGTAAATTCATCCCCAAAGTAAGGAAAAATAGGATGAAAAAACAGTCTCCGCAGTGGATGACTAAATCTTTACGGGTGATTTTGAGGCAAAAGAAACAACTGTATAGAATATATAAAAAGGATAACTCAGAGAGAAACAAGTTAGATTATTGTAATATGCGGGCTAAGACTAAAAAGGAAATAAGATCAGCTAAAAGGCGGTTTGAAATTAAAATTTCCCAAGATGCAAAAAGTAACCCTAAGAAGTTTTTTCAATATTGTAGTAGAAAAAGGAAAGTTAAGGATGAGGTTAAGTGCATTAAGAATAAGGAAGGAACTTTGGTTTATAATAATAAGGACATTGCAAACACACTAAACAGTTACTTTGTGGAGAGCTTTACTAGAGAAGAGGTTATAAATATGCCTAAATGTATAGACAAGGTACAGAATGTTTTGGAGGACTTTGAGATAAGGGATGTAGAAGTACTACAAAAACTACAAAAACTTAAGACAAATAAGGCAGCAGGCCCGGATGGCATATATCCCAGAGTACTCAAAGAACTTGGGGAAATTATATATAAACCATTGACAGATATTTTCAGTCAATCCATAATCACTGGAGAAATACCAGATGACTGGAAGCAGGGTTGTATAATTCCAATATATAAGAAGGGGGACCGTACTGACCCAGGGAACTATAGGCCTGTCAGTTTAACTTGCATCGCATGTAAAATGCTGGAATGTATTATTAGGGATAAGTTGGAATCATTCTTGAAAAATAATAGTATTTTAAGGAGAGCCAGCATGGATTTCTCAAAGGGAGGTCATGCCTAACAAACCTCCTGGACTTTTTCGAAGAGGCTACAAAGTGTGTTGACTTGAACCAGGCTTATGATGTTATATATTTGGACTTTCAGAAAGCATTTGACAAGGTACCACATGAGAGGCTCATTGCTAAAATGAAATCAGTAGGAATTGTAGGAGTAGTTTCACAGTGGGTTAAAAATTGGCTGCAAGGGCGAATACAAAGAGTAACAGTAGGTGGGGCCGAATCTGACCTCGGTGCTGTGGGCAGTGGTGTCCCGCAGGGATCAGTGCTGGGACCTCTGCTCTTCCTTATTTACATAAATGATCTGGATATGGACATTAGTAGCAAAATAGTTAAATTTGCAGATGATACTAAACTTGGGGGTTTGGCAAACAGTTTGGAATCGACTAAAGTAATCCAAGATGATTTAAACAAAATCCAAAAATGGGCAGATACATGGCAGATGACGTTCAATATTGCTAAATGTAAAGTTATGCATGTGGGAAATAAAAACATTAGACAGGAGTATTTTATGGGAGGAGAAAAGTTAGTAGGTGTTCAATTTGAAAAGGATTTAGGAGTTGTAGTTGATCAAAGCCTATCTGCATCAAAGCAGTGTGCTACAGCAGTGAAAAAAGCCAACAGGATGCTGGGATACATAGCTAAAATAATTGAGTATAAATCAAAGGAGGTTATATTAATGTTATATAACGCCTTTGTCAGACCGCACTTAGAATACTGTGTGCAGTTCTGGGCACCGCACTACAAGAAAGATATTGAAGCTCTTGAAAAAGTCCAAAGAAGGGCAACTAAACTGATACCTGGTATGAAAGGTAAAAGTTATGATGATAGACTTAAGGCACTCAATCTATTTAAACTTAGCAAACGCAGACTTAGGGGATTTGATTGAGGTTTTAAATTCCTAAAAGGGATTAACAAAGTAAAATATCAAAGATTTTTTAAGATAAGTGGGGTCAGCAGAACAAGAGGCCACAGGTGGAAATTAGTTAAAGGCAAATTCCGCACAGATATTAGGACGTTTTTCTTTACACAGAGAGTTGTCAATGCCTGGAACAGCTTGCCAGGTCAGGTAGTAGAGGCAGAAACACTCGGGCTATTCAAGGCCAGGCTAGATGTAGTACTAGATGTTCTTTAGATTAGGACATGATGAGCCAAGATGGGCCGAACGGCCCGTTCTCATCATTATGTATTCTTATGTTCTTATGTAATTATGTAATGGGCTGTGGAGAAAATACAGCTGATCCCAGTTCGTTCAGCTCTCGTTGAAAATGATATATATGATTATTATATAAATAAACAGATATACTAGATAACACCTTTCATTTAACATATTAAACGATTAACATGGAAAACTATTATTAAAAGCCTGAAATGGTTTCTACTACAATACTGACTCAGCAGATCCATCCGGGGAATAACTATGCCTGTGTATAACCTCCAGATGGCGCTGTCTGGCGCTGCAGGATGCTACATGGAGGCTGCCTGTACCCCGCCCAGATAATGCTGAAATGTGCAGAGAAACACAACTTCATCAGAGGCTCTCTCTCTAATCCTGTTTCCCTCCTGCTGGCCTTCCTTGGATTCACGTTGAGCTCACATAGCTGTGAGGGGGGTCCAGACACAAATAAGAGGGCCACTGAGACAGCAGGGTCTGTATGCACTCACACACACACACATAGACACATGCAGTACATACACTAACGCGCACATCCACACACATTCATATACACACTGCACATACACGGACATACACAAACACACACACACAACACACACACACACACACACACACACACACATAGACACATACAGTACATACACTAACACGCACATCCACACACATTCATAAACACACTACACATACACGGACATACACAAACACACACACACACATTCATACACACATAAACACACATACACGGACATACACAAACACACACACACACACACACACACATTCATAAACACACACACACATTCATATACACACTGCACATACACGGACATACACAAACACACACACACACACATTCATAAACACAAAACACATACACGGACATACACACACACACACACACACAAACACACATTCATATACACACACACACGGACATACACAAACATACACAGACATACACAAACACACACACACACACATTCATAAGCACACAACACATACACAGACTTACACAAACACACATTCATATACACAGTACACATACACGGACATACACAAAACACACACACACACACACACATTCATAAGCACACAACAATACACAGACTTACAGAAATATGCACACACACTGATGAACACACAATATGTACATGGTCATACACAAACACACACACATTCATAAACACACAACATGTACACGGACATACATTACCACAGGAGCACTGACACACACATGTACACAGATATACACATACAAACACACACACACACACACACTCACACACAAGTCCACAAATGTACAAAGATGCACACACATACTGTACACACATAATCACATAAGCATGCACACAGTCACATGCGTATAAAGATAAGTGTGCACACGCGCGCACACACACACACACACACACACACACACACACACACACACACACACACACAGAGAGAGAGAAACACATACCTGCCTTGGTTGAATACTTCTTGCATCAATTAAATGACTTACTATTCATAACACCACATCTGTTGTCAGGCCCGACAGCAATATGATGATTCTATAGTTTCATCATTAGTCTCGTCTAATGCAGTGTTTTATGGGAAATATTCATAACAGGAAGAACAATTTGGAGGGGTGTTTGCTGGTTGATTATATTGTTTCTCCCGCAATATAGTTGAACAGCTTGCATGACATAAATAAAATCATTTCTCAACACAGACAGTCATTTATCTAAAGGTCAATCCAATTATCTTCTGAAAAATGTGTGACTGTTCTACAGTATTAACCACAGACCCTGGGCATAATCAACTACATTCAAAATCTCACAAGGAACAAATATGCAGGAGGAAGTGGGAATGTCTCGATTTTGAAAGCTTCAACTGATTACAGTAACAGCACTCAAAATAGTTTTCTGTTCAATTCACGAGGAACCACCATCTTTTGTGGAAATCAACATGAACCAACATCTCTTCTCTGGAAACCACGAGGAGTGATTCTTTTCTGTGAGTAATCGTTTGTTATGGGGTCCACGGGGAGTTCTAGATACCTCCCGCTGCCTTCTCCTTCCTGTCCGCCAAACATTGAACATTCACCCTTCCCATGATCCTTAGCGACAGACGAGACGGTTGTAACTTCTACATTCCACGTTTGTTTTATTACTGCACAAACTGCAGGCCCACATTGAGAGGAAGCAGGAGGCACTGCCCCAGAAACCCAGTGCTCCAAGGCAGTTAGACAACCCACCAAACTGACATCTACCGTAAATACTACTGGCTCTGCTTCCTCCGCAAGCGTGTGCCGGTGCCAAAAATGTACTTGCTGGAATTTAAAAATGTTGATTTAAGGAAGATAAAAAAATTTATAGTGAGAAATATTATGCTTCCAGTAGAATGCTAACAGCAGAAAAATCTGATGTAGTTATTGAGCGGACGGTCTTATCCACAGCGGCTTGTGCTCAAGGGCACTCAAACAGGGTTAGTGTGTATGTGGCTGGTAAGGCTGGTGTGAAGAAGACTGCTTTTGTGTGTGTCTGTGTGTGTAAATGTTAATTGTGTGTGTGTTTGTGAATGGTAAATGTATTGATTTTGTATGTTTGAGTGAGTGCGAGTGTAATTAATTGCATGTTTGATGTGTGACTGTGAATCCATACTCTGTGTATTTACATGTGGGTGTGAATGTCTAATTTATTGATTGTGGGTGTGCGAGTATGTGTGAATGTGTAATTTATTGATTGTGGGTGTGCGAGTAGGCGGCACGGTGGTGCAGTGGATAGCACTGTCGCCTCACAGCAAGAAGGTCTCGGGTTATCCAGGCCGGGGCCTTTCTGTGCGGAGTTTGCATGTTCTCCCCGTGTCCGCGTGGGTTTATTGGTACTCCGGTTTCTTCCCACAGTCCAAAGACATGCACGTTAGGCTAATTGGAGAGTCTAAATTGCCCGTAGGTATGAGTGTGTGAGTGAATGGTGTGTGTGCCCTGCGATGGATTGGCGACCTGTCCAGGGTGTATTCCTGCCTCTCGCCCGGAACGCATTTATAGGCTCCAACCCCCCGCGACCCTGACCAGGAATAAGCGGCTTAGACAATGGATGGATGGATGGATGGATGGATGGGTGTGCGAGTATGTGTGAATGTGTAATTTATTGATTGTGGGTGTGCGAGTATGTGTGAATGTGTAATTTATTGATTGTGGGTGTGCGAGTATGTGTGAATGTGTAATTTATTGATTGTTGTAGGTGTGTGTGAATGTGTAATTTATTGATTGTGGGTGTGCGAGTATGTGTGAATGTGTAATCTATTACACATTTAATGTGTGTCGGTGCGTGTGTTAGTGTTCATCTATACGGCTCAATTTCTGGCCTCATTCTATCCGATCCCCGGCACAAACCGTTAAAGAACAAACTGACAATCAGACAAACGATCACACACAGTCCTGCAGCTGAAAGCCCCATCGCTGCTCCCAGTGTGTCTCAGCGTGTGGAGTTATCAAGACATCAGAGACTCAGCGTTCAGAGTCCAGGGGAGGGGACAAGCATCCTTTCATCATCATTTCCCTGTCAATGTCAGAGCTGACATGCAGACAATCCCACAATGCACTGCTTCCCAGGACGTGCAGGACTGGACCCTGGATAAAGGTGTCAGATAAACACATGATGTAATCTCCATGAATGCAGACGTTCGCTCCCGTTTCTCTAGACACTAGAGGTGTCACTGCACGTCTTCCAGATTCTCTCTCCTTGAACATCATTCATCTGAGGGTTCGCGTGTCTTCTGACGACGACCTCGTCCGTAACATCATCCGATGTTCCTGTGTCGCCAAGCTGGCTGTTAGCACGATGACGTCACCCCAACGCACAAGTCCCATGTAACGTGATCTGATATCCTGCCACTAGAAGGCCTGGCACTCGGCCATGTCCGCAAGCCTGCTCCTACAGATCAGCATCACGGTGTGCTGATCCTCCTGTGGCACGCTGATCACCGCATCGCGGCATGATACATTTCAGGAGACCAGCTCTCATCAGGTGAGGTGTCATCACTCACTCCTCGTCTTCAACTCTGTGAGGTAGATTGACTTCTAACAATAAAACTGCACAATGCAGCAAAAATGAAAGACTTGGAGTATGAGGTGCTCAAACAACAAAACGTTTTGAATTGAAAAAGCCTCTGAATTTCTATTTTTCTTTTTTTGCTAAACTAGCTGAAAGTAAACCTATTGGTTGATTTCAATACCGTTCCATTGCATTGCCTTCTTCAAAAAAACAAAACAATACTGCATTCTGAATGCACCATCAGATATCTACAATCATCAAGACCTGCACCTCCACCCATCCATGTGACTGAATCAGTTCCCTCACACACACACCGCCGGGTGCACCTTAAAACCTGTTTTATCCCACCGGCAACTAAAGTTGCCGAAGTCTCTACTTCTCTTTTTCCGTCTGTGAATATTTTTTGGAGGACTATAGATGTTTTAAAAACAACAGGCATGCAAGTAGTCAACCTTAGGAAGGGCCTGAAACAACCTCCGGAAAAATGCACTTCATGTTGAGGCATTTACTTCCTGCTACGATTTCTGGGCGTTATAGCAGAGGCAAAGCTTCCAAATAAAAGGTAAAATTGAAGTATTTAACAAATCCCTTTTGAGGTTTGGGCATATACATATCTAAAGGCATTTTTACCTCAGCGGGTGTAATCCTATGTAATAAATAGAAATTAAAACACTATTTCTTCACTAATCGTCTAATATTACTGACTTTCAGGTACACTTTAGCAGAGGTTTTGGACATTCTTGACAACAATTATCCCCAGCAGACTATCACAACTATCACAGTCGTGCCAGAGTCTGAGAAAAATGCTCTTGACACAGACTGTGACAGTGATGGCTCTGACAATGACACAAGTGGTGATTTCAAACGCCTGCCATCAAGGTTGCTCAAGGGACAAGAATCAACCCATGCCATTGAGGTTTTATTACCTTTAGTTTCAGGTACTGAGCCAAATATTGATGAAGTACTTACAGAGCCAGATATTGATGAGGTACATACAGAGCCAGGTACTGATGCAGAATCTCATGTAACTGAAGAGAATGTGTCTACACAGTCAGAAGAGATAGTCCATGCTGCAGACAATGATGAATACTGTCCACCAACCAAAAAGAAGTGCACATTGCAAGCAACCAAGACCAGAAATTCACAGTACCAAAGGAGAAGTTTAGTGGTTGTCACATTCCTCCCTTTAAACCTAAAACAATGAACCCCATTGTAACCTCAAATGATCCTGCTGAGATTTTTCTCACATTTTACCCCAAATCTCTGCGCGATATTACCCTTGAAATGTCGAATATGTATGCCGCACAGAAAGGTAAAACCTCACTCAATCTGGGAGAAGATGAGCTGCTCACATTCTATGGCATACTTTTGACCTCTGGTTATAACTCTGTTCCGCGTCGACGTCTTCTCTGGTCAGAAGATGAAGATCTCTCCAATGCCAGAATAAAAGCAGCCATGCGCAGAAACAGGTTCGATGACATCATGGCTTCTGTACATGTGGTGGACAACACCAAAAGTACAGATGACCCTTTCTTCAAGGTACGCCCAATTTTTGAGGAGTTCAACAAAATCAACAAAGCAGTGCCAATTGTTGAACATCTGTCTGTGGATGAGATGATGATCGAGTACTTCGGCAGACATGGATGCAAGCAGTTTATCAAGGGAAAGCCAATACGCTTTGGCTACAAGATATGGAGCCTTGCATCATCATCCGGCTTTGTCTATCAGATGGAGCCATATGCAGGGACCTACACACGACTGGCTGAAACTGGCCTGGGTCAAGGACCGAGTGTTGTTCTTGGCTTGGCTGAGAGAGCTAATGTCCCACCTGGATGCACATTTTATCATGATAATCTCTTTATAAGTTTGTCATTGATTGACAAGATGTGCAAGAGGGGCTATGGAAGCTGTGGCACACTCCGTGAAAACCATCTCTTTGGTGTTCCGCTGACACCAGCTCTGAGATTCAAGAGAAGGGAGAGAGGGGAATCTGAATTCCTTGTTGAAAAAGGAACATTTCTTGTGAGATGGAATGACAACAGTGTGGTTACTGTCACGACAAACATGGAAACAGTGTCAACCTCAACGGTCAATGCTCAAAGATGGAACAAAAAGAAACATGCCATGGCAATCCTACCCCAGCCAACATGCATTAGCCAGTATAACATGCATATGGGAGGTGATGATTTACATGACCAATGTGTGGCACGTTACAGGATCAGTATCCGATCCAAAAAGTGGTGGTGGCAAATCTACAGCTGGGCACTGAACAGTGCAATGGTCAACAGTTGGTACTATTATCGGTCAGCCTTGAAGGGAGAAGAAGGTGTTTTATATTTTTTAAATGGTTTTCTAATGTTTAAGAATATTGTTCTTTAATTTTGAACAGGATTACCCCTGATATGGGTTGTGTTCCATAAAATTAGACGTTTTATGACTGGTATTCAGTTTATCCATGTTATTTGCAATGTTGTCTCGAGAACAACATATATATATTTGTTGTTCAAATGATCATATATTAGAAATCTCTGGGGAAAATGTGGGCATTAATGGGTTAACTCAGCTCTACTGCTACATCTTACATTTTTAAAATTTTAGGCATTTAGCAGACACTCTTATCCAGAGCGACTTACACAGTTTTACATTTCTTTACATACAATCCATTTATAGAGCTGGATATTTTACTGAAGCAATTCAGGTTAAGTACCTTGCTCAAGGGTAGCAGTGCAGTGCCCCACCTGGGAATCGAACCTGCAACCTCTGAGTTACAAGCCGTGTACTGCTCATTCATTCTTTTCCATATTCCTGCTTGAGCTGAACTTTCAGAATATTCAACAGTCACTGGAGCCCCTGCCTCTGGCTTTTCACCAAAAGAAAATGACAGAGTGAGTGTCTGAATTTGAGCCACACTGCAATGCTTAATTTCTACAGTGACTGTTCTGATCACGAACAGTATTACGCAAGCAGGTTGTGTGACTAATAATTATCTGTATTGTATGCTAAATATAATGCACGCAGTCGTGCTTCAAGGGGGAAAGGCAGTTCAAGGAATTAACTTTCTCATAAATATGTATTAATAACTTCATTAATTCAGATGCCGGAGCCCTAGGCCTGCTGGGAGTGCTGTGGCAGAGGTACTGATTGGCAGCTTCGACGTGCAGGCTAGGAGTGGCATTTGAAAAGTGTGTTGACATTATTATCAGACACCGGAGAGCAGACTGTCCTTGAGACATGGCCGACACATTATTACGCCCCGTGGAATTCTGGGGGATAAGAGGGTGCAGCACTATCACATGGTACACACTATCACCCGCCCGGTTTCAGCAGGACGTAAATTCCGACGCACGGTCAGTTTCAGGGCATAATCAATACAAAACGTGGATGTGAAGCTTTTTAAGTTCTCTGAGCCAGAAAGAAAGAAAAAAAAGTTTGAAATGGCAGTCTGCTACTGTCCTGCTCATTAAATATCCTGCTTACATCTGAAAAGCTCCCGCTCTCCTAATTCTTCAGTTTAAGTTTTTTTAAGTTAACCCAGGTAAGGAATTCTCTTTACCTGGGTTAACTTCAAAGAGTATTGTGCGGGTTTGTGGAGGTTTGACCCCACACTTGGACAAAAGCTCTGCTCATTGATCTGTGGGACTCATGGGCTCTCAAATCTCCTGCAAATGGCGCTGGTGCTGTGCATGACCCAGGGAGGAGACTGAACATTTTATTGTTTGAAAAAGAGGATTCAATCCCAGACAGACTTCCTGCCCTCCCAACTCTTCTGTTTTCCCACTAAACACCGCTGGAGCACAGACAGGGTGGGACCCATTACAGTCCAATCCGCAGGTCTGCAACATGGAATTAAACCAGCAATATCAACATCCCCCACACAGCTGTTTTACTGCATTTAATAAGAGGGTGGTATTAATATTAATATGATTTGTACAGCTGCATAAAATAAGAAGGTGATGGTAACATTAATATTCTCAGTACAATCTTCATAGAAGGTGAAACTAATATTAATATCCATCTATCAGCTCTACAGCATGCAAAAATAATATGGCAGCAATATGCTGGGATAATAGCAGTGGAAACAGATATCGAGCTCTGTTCTGAAGACATTCGGTTCCAATGAGGTGCTAACCAAACTTAACCAAACTGAAGACAGTTAATTCAAATGAAAAACATTGAAAAAACGTCCGGGGAACATTCTTTGAATTATCTGTTGATAAACAAGCCCCTTCTCCCTGGAAATTAATGGCTTCTGGTAAGTTTTGTCCTGAAAATTCCTGTTTAGTAGAGCTGTTTTTAAAGAAGTGGCAGCTTCACTTTCCCATCTTTCCAATCTTCTGCCATTTTTTCCCTCTTTTTCTCTTCGTCGCCACCTATTGTACTGGAGTGTAACGACGCAGTCCGTTCACCGTTTGAGACCGTAAATTGCGTGTATCCCAGATTGAGCATAAATCAGGCTTTAACAAGCCTGGACTTAACCTATGGTTCAAGTTTACTGCGGTTTAATACATTCAACCTCACAACAAAGCACAATGACCAAATTGGAGAATAATCATGGTTATCTTGCAGTGCTTACATTTGACATAATGTGTTATCACAATGTGTAATGTGATTTAACCTTGCTCCAAAGGGTACAGATGCAGTGTCTGACGCAAACCAGCAGGGGCACGTAACCAGCCAATGAGTAAATGGAAAACAGATGGTATGTCTACCAGTCCTAACACTTTCGCTGCCTCCTAAAGATCCTTCTGGAAACACCCCGGGAAATTGATAAAGCATTTGGGCTCAAGCCACTAAGTCGGTCAATTGGAAAGTGTTTTTCCAGTCCACTCAGTCCACTTTGGTCAAAGTGGTCACTTTGGCGCTCTTCAATAAAATGTTTTCCTTTCTTTCATTCTTTCTTTATTTTTTTCTTTTTTGCCGCACTGATATGAAAGCCAAACGAAAAAGCTGCCTTGAAAGGCACTACAATGTATAATGCCTTCATTAGAGCCAAAATGGCTCACTTGTCACTACGGAGTCATTCTTAACATGTCAAATGTTTTAATGATTTTAGCATCATTTTCATCCTCTATTGTATTCTTTCACCCAATTGCAGAGTCCTTAATCACCACTGTAAGCCCTTGCCATCACCTCACCTCACCTCACATCACAGGCCACTGCTCTTTTCGACTCAACCAGCTGAGCTGCACAGTCATTGTGCTGGAGAAGTACTCCACAGGCAGACTGCAGGTGCCCGACTGAATGGGTCTTGCCTGATGAGGAGGGGAACACCCCGCCGAATAAAACCCTCCCTCCCTGGCCAATGCTATTGCTAATGCTATTGCTATATGCTAATTCTGCATTAGCCCAGGTGACCTCCAGCCACAGTTGGCACTCACGAAGACCACGATGGGGGCACATTACTGTAGGGAGGACTAGTGCAAGGCTCCCCAACCGCGGTCCTGGAGGGCCGGTGTTCGTCGCTTCTCACCACCTAATTGATCAACTATTTGATTACACTATTAACTCACCTCACCTGGTTTTGTGGGCATAAACTGGTTGCTGATTTGAAGTTGAAACCAAAAGCCCATGCCCTGCAGCCTTCCAGGATCAGTGATGGATGGATCAGGATTAGCGCTTTACCTGGATGCGCCACCAGGAAGCCCTCAAAGATTTGAAAGCTAACACCCACCAGCCAATCTGCAGCTCATTGTTTGAATGCTGGCGCTGGCTTCACAGGCACAGCCACTGGAACGGACATAAAAGGCCTGTGTGGGGGGGGATCCTCACACGCTGGCCGCCAGCTGCCAGCTTAAGTTTCCCTTTTGGTGACTGAAGTTGGACACCAGGCCTCTTTTAACGAGATGAAGAAGAGTCGCGTTACACCGTGCGAGCCACTCGTCTTTACCGCTTAAACACAGCCTGTCACCATCTGTCTCTTTTCTTCTTACTTATTGTTTGCTGATTGTGCCTGTTGATGTATCGATGTGTCTCTCGCATCGCAGCTGAAGAGTGTGCACTGCGACGTGCCTGCCTGCAAACCAGCGGTCCTTTTACACCCTGGGGCAACACTGGCCACTTTCACCCTACGCTTGCTTTTGTCCAAGTTTGCTCCAGGGTCTGGTGTTAAACGTCTTGTTGCAAGCATTTTATGAAATGCGCTATACAAATAAATTTGATTTGATTTGATTTGATAGGCAGGACAGATAACCTGTCACAGGCTGAGACAGGAACAGCCACACATCAGTCAAGTCAGAGGTGCTGATCCGGCTGCTTTGCCAGTGACAGTGATGCATGTCCACAGCCACGTCCTCTCCTCTCATCACACTTATATATTTTATTTTATTTCGTTATTTATTCATATTTGGCAGCATTGCGAATGATTGCTTGTCCGCTGGAGTAATTACAGTAATTGTGGGGGAGAGCAGCCCGTGTCATTGACCCAGGATTCAAGGATTCGGCATCAGGGGGGGGGACTTGGGATCAAGTGCCTTAGCTGGATACACCACCCAGGCTAACAATTAGCATTTTATGGGATATACAATGATTGTGCGAAACAAACATTACATAACTGTGCCTTACGCAACACTCCACTAAATAATCTCACTGACTTTGATGAGACACCTGCCTCCTGGTAAGTGTGTGCATTCAATCTCAATTAGAAGTGTGATATCCTTCTACTAAATAGTTGATCTGTTTAACACAAACACAAGTGCCTGTGTGCACCATGACAACCAAAACAGCAGGGACAAATCATTGAATATCACTTTTGAAAGGATATTAAGACCTGAAATAATGTGCCATCCTTTAACCAGCTCCCTCATAAAGTACTTATAGAGTCGAGCAGAAAGACATATGTAAAAGCAAGTTGTCTAATGTACAATGATTCCAATTATCATTTGAACTGAACACCAGTGCATGCTGGCGATGATGCATTCACTTGGCCTTCCCTCTGTAGGCCAGTCAGGTGAATCTGTGAGGGTATCTCATTCACAGCACCCCTAACAAAGCCCACAGCCTCAATAACAATCATGATAATACATTTTATTTCATAACAAATTAACAATATATTTTATCCCACGTACACTACGGACTGTACAGTACAGTGTACCAGATGCAAAGAAACACAATCACACACAAACACACAAAAAAAATCTAATCAAAAGAGAAACACCACAAAACCCAGACTAGAAGATCAAGTTAAAATCCAATAATTGCATCATCCAATTAGAAACAAAACTAAAAGAAAAATAAGGCAATTCCATAACGGCTTAAAATATTCTGTGTCTCTATGGTCCATCCATCTGGCCCACTGCGGCCTGCTAATCTTCATTTGTTGCTGCATTATTCAGCCCCAGACCAATGTATAGCCTCATCACTCCTGTTTGGCAGAAATCAGATCCTTAATTCAGGATCACATGACACGCCTTCTAATGCCACGAGGAGTTAAGCACCAAGCACACGGTTGAATAAAGTTAGGCACAACTGCATTGACACTGACTAAATTTTTAAATGGACATTCTGTGACATCACAAAGCATTAATACTACCATTATAAAATGGTACCATTCTTTAATCATGACGGGACAACGAAATTGAAAGATCCAATTACTCAATGGAAAAAGAATAATTATATACATTTTTACATATCAGTTCAATGCCAGATGACTGATGATTCGAGAGCCACTGATTACATTGAGAGAAGACGGCTTTGCCGGACGCTAATGCAAATCACCGCACAGCTCCTGTGGAGCGTGATGCGCAGGCGTGGGTGGAGGAGCCTGTGGAGGCTGTAGGAGATTACTACCACCCCCCATCGTCCCTCCACCTTATCCCCAGAGAACAGGGCTCTCAAATTAAAGTCCTGGAGGGCCACAGTGTCTGCTGGTTTCTGCTGTGTTTCAGCACTTAAGGGCTTATAAGGGCTTTTTTTAATATATGTTGCAATATCTGAAAACTGCAGTTATTTGTATATTTACCCACTTATTGAAGCATTGCCATATCTACCCTGATCTTGATAATATATTTTATTTATATTGTATTTTATTTCAATATATATCCACTCATTTCATTTCCGTAAGGCATGAGTCCTAAAACCTTTCCAAGGCCTAAATTGGCTGCTGATTGAAAAGAAACCACAAACCCAGCAGCCACTGCGGCCCTCCTGTGGCTTCAGGGAACAACAAGACGGACAGAGGACACGGGTAATGGTGACAGACGCGAGAGACATACGAGCCTTCCCGTCTGACAGGGTGAAGCCTCAGGAGGGACGGACATGCTGTGCCAGTGTCTGGAGCCACGGGGATGGCAAGACAAACGACCACACACTGCTTTCTGTATTACTCATTTACTCTACAGACAGGCTTACAGGTAACTGCCAAAATAAAGGAAACACTTAAGTAAATGAAGGGTTCTGGTGGCTCCGTTATGATGTGGGGTGCATTTTCCTGGCATGGTTTAGGTCCACTCAACCCCTTAGAGGGCAAGGTAAATGCCAATAAATACAAAGCCATTCTGAGTGATCACCTTCATCCTATGGTGAAGCATTTAATAATACATGCCATTTAGCAAATGCTTTTAGGACTTACAGTAATGAATGCATACATTTTTCAGCATATGTGGCCCCGATGGGAATCGAACCCACAACTAAGCGTTGTCAGTGCCATGCTCTACCTACTGAGCCACACAGAGCCATTTATATTGTGATGGGAGTGGTCTCTGCCAATACCCCCATCCACAGGGCATGAGTGGTCATTGAATGGTTTGATGAGCATGAGAAATTATATAAACTATATGCCATGGCTGTCTCAGTCACCAGGTCTAAATTGAACACTTCTGGGAGATTCAGGAGCGGCGCCTGAGACAGCGTTTTCCACCATCATCAACAAGACACCAAATGATGACATTTCTCGTAGAATAATGGTGTTGCATCCTAAAAATATAGTTCCAAATACTTGTAGGATCTATGCCAAGGTGGATTGAAGCACTTCTTATATGTTGGTGTTTCCTTTATTTTGGCAGTTGTCTGTAGCTTTGTCTGTAACATTGTAAAAAGCCATTAATGCCTCTGCATGTTTTAATGATAAGAACCAGGGTAGAGCGTCCTTGTCATACACAACAGAACTGTGCCACCCAGGACTTGAACCTGCAACCACCAGGGCACAGTGCAAAGTTGCCAAACCAGTACTGCTCACTGCTCCCCCGCAACACCTGGGTTTCATTATTAGAAGTGCTCCATTGTGTGCACTGCTCTGCATCAAGCCAGCCATGATCTTGGTCAGGAAATACATTCTGATCACCACTGTGGGAAATGAAATAGTGCCATTTGTTATAGAGACGTCTTATAAACAGCACAAGACTGCCCCTCTTTTCATTTCGCTCATTTCTCTCCCCTGCCGATTTTATCCGTCACCCTAACGTTTGACTTATCACACTACTCTGAACGGAAGTGCTGAGCAACTGAGCAGAAGCAGACTGCAATTTAACCGAGCAGTGTCAAATATGACATTTAACATTTACATTATCCAGAGCGACTTGCAAGATGTGCATTAATATATGGTAAGGTCAATCATAGTCCACGCAAGTGATCAGTGTAGTAATAGAGTCATATAAATAATAATAATCGTCGGCAGCTGCATACCGTACCTCTAACACAATGAAGGAACAGTCATCAACATAGATACATATTACAAAATAAAGTATTAATCATGAAAGCAGTGGTGATGACAATGACTAAAAATGTACAGAGCCAGTGGTAGTGGAGTCTGAAGCTGCTTTCAAAAGATATTGGGAACTGCTGTATGAAGATGACCTGGCCAACAGGATACATTGAACCCCTCAAGTCTTTAATAAAAGGGCCAGCACTTTGTCCGCCATTAGGGCTGCTATGAAACAGCAGGGTTGGGATACCTAGGGGAAGAAGGGCTGCTATGAAACAGATATTCTATACACTGACCAGATATTCCACTTCTGTGTTCCTTCTGTCCACTCTACTTGTTTTGGACAGACAGAAAGATAATTAAGACAGACAGTAAAGTGCCCACGTACCAGTGCAAAACCAGAACGATCGATTTAAGTTCACTTATATATTTTTCTTCCTGCTTAGCACCAATACATATAATAACTATAAATGGGAAAGGAGGAGGTTCTTTCTGCATTGCTTTGCTAGTTGTCAATGTACTACCTCATCACAGCCCCTTAAACATGCCCACGTGCTTTCTTTCATGCTATGTTACCCAATTCTCACAGGGTAAACCCTCACAGACATATTCAAAGGGTCTGGACAAAATCTATCAGTTCATATGTTGTTTTAGGTCAGGTGAACCAGCGCCCCTGCTCTAGCCCCGCCCTCTTCCCTCTGCAGTTGGTCAGAACCACGATCACTGCATGTGAACCGGTGGCCAATGACAGGAGCGCAAACAGTGGTCAAACATGCAGACCACCATTTTAAACATCCGCACACACTGCAGGGGGACCACAGAAAGTTAGAAACAGGAATTTAAATCAATCAATCGCATTTTATTGCTACAGCACAATTCATACATCAAATGCAATTCAAATGCAATGCATTAATATCTGCATGAACAGAAATGAAATAAGAGAGCAAGACTACAAACATAATAAATAAAGCAACAAAAGGTAGTGCGAACAGAGACGAGACTAATGCACGCAATGGACAGATCAAAGAAATTAAAAGCAGTAAAATAGGCAGGATAATCATTTAAAGGAGACAGAGACGCATTGTCACTTATAAATGAGCTGAATGCAATCAAGGGATGGGGTACAAGGGATGGTTTAGGGAAACAATTATGCAAATACTAAGACCTGAATAACGATCCAATTAACTGTATGCATTCTGTATGAGCATTTTGCAGGGGGCCTAATATTTCAAGATCGTGAGACAAATGTGCTGGGACCCAGCGCACATCGCTAAAGCTCTTTAATGTGACGTGCAGCCCTCATAATGATTATTAATTTAATCCACACGAGATCGAATTTTGCAATGCTATGCACAAGAATCAAATTCGTGGACTCCGGGAGAGATTTCCCCCGCCCTCTCTCTCTCTCTGACGCAGACGTCACCTTTCATTCCTTAAAGAAAACGCAACGTCGTGCTCAGAAGTCACGAGCGGACGAGATTGCATAACCCGTGCTTCGTGTCAGAAGTGTGTTAATGTGTATTATGTGTATGTGTTATGTGTTAATGTGTATTAAGTGTGTTAATGTGTAGAAGTGTATTAATGGACCGGCGCTCGTACATGCAGGTTCTGGGATCAGCCGGGGGTTTAGACGACGTGCAGTAGCACCGCGTTTCCCCCC